>WEIS01017332.1:0-10276 GCA_013389965.1 Todus mexicanus
TTTTTTTTCCCCCTCAATCAGCGAGCGCTCGTCGCCGCTGCCTCGCTGTTTTTCAAGATGGCGGCGCTTTCGCTTTCGCCGCGTTTAAATCTGCCGCGGTTCCCTCGGCAACGCCCCCCCGGCTGCGTCACTGCTACGAGGCCCCGGGGCCGACTCTGCCGGTCTTTCCTGCAAATCCGGGGTCCCCGTGTCAGGGAAAGCCCCTTTTTACCTGAAAAGTAAATCAAAAGTTAAAGAAAAGCCGCCTCAGAGCCGCAGAGCTCGATGCTGCCGCTGCCTCGCTGTTTTTCAAAATTGCACAGCTTCACAAGTGCTTTGTAACCGGACCTTATGGGGGAGTTTTAAAAGACAGCCGTAGTAAAACCCTGACACGCTGGTGCAAAGCAGACCAAAGATACTGGAAAATAAAAATTCTGGTGACAACTGTTTACAGCAATTTAGAACTCTTCCACGGGAAATTCTAGATTGTCTTGTGAGGAACTGGAACAAAAAGCCACACACAAAAGATTTTACAGAACAATACTTTCTGAAATTTTGTCATGTGAAAAGCTGTTGCTTGCCATCTGCCAGATTCACTGCTATCTGGCAATTTTGAGCACTACACAAAGGCAGCATTTAGGGCAACTGGCTTTTTGAAGATTTGTATCCAGCCAGCTCCAGATAGCTGACTTCAGAGCAAGACTGACATGCATAAGACATTTTTGTCATTGTGGATAGTTTTTCACCCGTGCAATCTGAGAGAATAAACCCAATTTAAAATAAATTACTGTGATGTTCTGGTTACACAGGTTGGTAGTTTGTGTGTTTGTTTAAATTTATTTGGATATCAACACAGGGATCCATGTTTTCCATTTCAAGGTTTCTTCTATTTCAAATCCCACAGCCACCAGATAATATGAATGACAACTTATCCCAGTATTGCAGTTCTGGTCTGACAAATAGAGGTTAAGCTTCCATACCTAATAAACATAGAATAGCAATCTCTCAAACTCTGATAAATAGAGACAGATGTTTTGTTGATGACAACTGAGAAGTACAATATAACATATAGGTCTCTTGCAATCTCCACTTTATCTTCACTGTAAAGTTACACAAAACTGAAAGCAATTAGTGACATCCTTCATGTAACAAATCAACGAGTTGTGAAATTGCTATTTCAAATATCAAATTATGTATTTACAATAGTTTCCCATTCATCAAGACAATTTTAAATGCATTTTGCCTTTTGCTGGAATTCCATAATGATCATACCTTCATTGTTAACATGATGGAAAAACACATTTTAATTTTTTTCTTTAAAAAAATCCACAACAAAATAAAACATAAATTCACCTCCCAAAAGCCTGAAATGGAGATCATGGTTTAAAGAAGGAAGATTATCTTTCCCCTAACCAAATGATAATAGGAACTTCCACAGAATACTTTATTTCTGCCATTCAGCATTTTCTACTAGAAATCATTCCTTTCTGAAAAATTTCAGATTGTATAACAAGATTCCTGTAAATCACAGAAATAAATTTCAGATATGCACCAAACTGCATTTGCTGCTGGCTGCACAAGAAACCTGTACCAGAGCTTGGAACCACAGCTTTACTTCCATGTTCCAACCCAGCTGGACAAACAATGAACTGCCCTTCCTCACTGCACTGATTTTACTTAGAGTTCACTTTCCACTTTAGATTTAATAAGTGTCCAAAGTTAAGAATAGAAATGCAGCTCTTGGTAGCAATACAAGAGCATATGTCATTAATTATATTTAATTTTTTTAGTATTGAAAAAATCTGTTAAGAAAACAGCATGTGTTTAGCATGTGTTTAGCATGCTAAACGAACTGTTTAGCATGACACTGAGTAAATTCCCCATGGAGTAGAAATTAAACTCATTTTCTACTAACTAAAGCAGCAATAATTTTCATTCTTGGCCATTATCTTGTTTCCTAGTGCCTGCTCCAACAAAACGGATAACCAAGAACCTCACATTCTAAACAAGGGTTTCTAAGGTTTGATGCTCTCTGGTCAAGTAATGTCTCGCCAACTCCATTGCTACAGAAGACAAAGTCAGGTACAATTATTTAAAAAGACAAACTAGAATTTTCAGACCTGAAAAAAAGAGAGATTACCTGGGTCTTCTATAGACAAGTTCTTCGTTAACCATTGAACAATGTCTGAACCTAGGAACAAAACAACAGGCATTTTTAGATTAGTAAGTTTTCTCTTCTTATTCTTCAGTTCCCCAAGTTAATTAACACTGTTCTGCCACGTAAAAAAGATCTACATTTTTTGCTCAGCTTATCTAAAAAAAAGCCAACAAAAACCCAATGCATTCTTTTTAAAATATTTTAATTTTTTAGTTTTCTTTTAGCAAACAAAACCATACCACTTACTTCTTTCTTTTATCCAAGACTGATAAAACATAATAGAAGTGCATTAAGGGTATGACCATAGCCTCCATTTCAAAAATCACATTACTGTAAAATTTACATAAAAATCCCATACACTTTATTAAGCTAAGACTAAGTTTTACACACCTTCCAAATTAGTTTACAAATGAAGTCTAGAAAATGTAAATGCAACACATGCTGCAATCATGCAGCATATGGAGTATATGCTGCATGCCATGCTGGAGGTTTAAAAATCTCCTTGGAATTAACACATGGCATTATGAGCTCCTCTTAAGAGCTGCAGTTTGTGTTCAACTTTGCCTTCTCATTTTATTATGTTTAAGTATCACTTGTGCTGTAGTGACTTTCAACAGATTCCACTGGCTACCAGTAAAAGCATATTCAGGTACCTAAATATGTTCTGCCAATGTTTCAAACTCTGCCTCATGGCTAAGCTCTTGACAGAATTCACTTTTCCCCTGGTGCTAAAGCTCTTTCCTCACCACTCTGATCTCGCTTCTTGTGCATCTTTTAATTTCTTTCTATTTAATTTCCTGTCCTTATTTTAAGGTCTTATGCTATTGCTTGCCTCTTAACAGCTTTGATACAAGACTCCCTGACACCTTTTTCACTGAGTATCCTTTCAACCCCATCTCCTAGATCCTAAACCCTTTTGCTCATCTTGGCCATGCACTTCCTATTACGCTTTGCACTCTATGTGCCAAGTCAGAAGCTGAAGTCAGTCTTGTTTTTCAGACTGAAAGCTATGGTTGGACTTCACCCACAGTAAGCATGGATTACGAAATAAATTATAAAGCAGTTCTGCAGACAAAAAGAGACACATTCATGATTTAAGCAACTTTAAAGAACCAAACTGGCTTAAAGGGAAAAATATGCTGTAATACTGAGGGGGAGTTATGTGCATGTTCTCCATCTTTCATGATGGATGCGTCATGCCTCTAGATCAGACGAGCAGTATAACATAAAGGCGTGGCACATAATACTTCCTTACGGAACAAATATTTTAGTTGTTCGTCTATTTCTCAGCAGACGTAACAACATAATTATTTTATAAACCTTTAATTTAAAGAGATAATAAAAATCTATGCAACCTACACAAATATAAAACAAATCAAAACAATAAAATCTCATTAATAGACAATAATACATAACATCAGAATGCAGAGGACATTTCCCCTGTCCATCCCTCAGTTCAGATTTCCTCCTCTACTTCCTGTAGTACATAATTTCTTCTGGTCTTCTTAAGGCAATTAAAATGAATATTTGCAATAATCATTTAAATGAAGAAAGAATTTTATTTCTCCTTACTTTCATAAAGAATAAAAATTTGCTTATGTTATTTTGTTACACTTAGTGAATATGTTTATCATATATTTTACAAAGCCTCGCTGATTAAATCATAATTTTTCATGTGTGTATGCATTACTAAATTGATTAAATAGCAATGAAAACCATGGAGATTTTACAACTATGTTCAGAGCAGAGATTTTCATTACTATGCTGCCTTAGTTTTGATGGATATTAGAATCCAGTGGCATCATTTATCCTTAAATGAGGCAATTTATCTTTGCATGCTGTTGGATGTGCACAGAACATTTCAGACAGATATTCCTACCTCAAAATATTCTATTTCTATAAATACAGTTTCTGTCTTTTATACATATGAACTTAGGAAGGCTGACAGTCAAGGAAGAATTTTAGCTAAGTATAAGATAAAACTTCATAGACTTCAATAGCACAGTTCCAAGCCTAGCCACATTTTTATGTCAGCTGACTAGAGAAGTTACTCAGCTCTAAATATTTTCCTAAATCCTCAAAAGTCAGAGACAAAAAGTAATTAAAAAATAACATGGCATTTTTGAATACTTTTTCTGAACTTTGTCTCCCTTCAAGTCTCTCAGGTACCCTACTGGAAGAATTTTTTTTTTACTCTTTTTATCTCACCTTCAAATACTATTTTCCTCTTTACCTCTTTTGAAAACTTTTCTACAGTGACACACAATATTCCTCAGTCCTCTGCTTCTGGCATCACATATGTTACTCTGTGTTCTGGCTTGTTATAAATAATAGTGGGAAATCGATTTTTTTGACAACTGCATCACCTGACAGTGAAAGATCATTACTGCTCTGTTCACACTTTACACTGAAGCCATTCTCCAGGTACCTGAAAGCCTTAACAGCAGTTTAAGGCAGCTATCACATTCAAACAATGATTTCAGTTGCATGGCTTCAGAGACAAAAGCCCAGATGAATAAATATTAATGTGACCACTCCCTCCAGCATGAAGACTATTCAAGTAAAACAAAGTCACAAAGAACTTATATTGCAAACAAGAAATTTCTCCGTTCATATTCCTTTGGGAGATCTTGTGGGCAACTCCAGTCCTTAAAAGAATAATAAAGGTATTATCTTATATAGCTTGCTGTGTGGTTTTTTAGCCGCTACTTTTAATGTCTAATGAACACAATTATTTCAGTGAATCATTCCTGTGTCATTTTCTAAGGTTTATTACTTATGCAAAGGAGTTTCTAAAAGCAAAAAATACTACTATCATTTCTTATCTTGGGAAAAGAACAAGGCAGCAAAACAGGTGAACCCTTTACAGGAAAAAAAATATTTTCTCCGAGTCCTAGCTTTGAAAATCTGGTGACCAGTAAATTCATGTCATTTTTCATATACCATACTTCACATCTAGAGGAATTATATCGAAGAATTAGGATGAAAAAGATTACAGGTTTAATTATTTGTAAAAAACTCCAAATACTTATAGGATAAAACATTCTTAACCTTCAAACCTGAATCTGTCTTATTACCAGTAATGTATCAAAAAGACAAACTAGTGAGATGATATAAATTTTGTGGAAGCAACTACCTTGATATTGGATTCTCCTGAAAAGGAAAACTATAGCAGTCCAAATAGAAAATGTTTGCTGTGTCAGAAAGATACTCAGTATTTGTAAACTCCTTAATGCGCCAGTCACTGCTAATGTGTGATAACAAAGCCCCAGTAATAACATTTTCAGCGTGTATTCTCAAGCTAAGTTCTCAAAGTCTCCCTGCGACACTTCCAGAAGACAGCTAAAAGGCAGGTTGGCTATTAGATCTATAAGGTGCAGAAGACTGAAGCTATATTGACAACTGAACTTTGAAATCCCAGAACTGTCAATTGTCATGCCAGTTTCTATTGCAAATAAAACTGGACAAGTCAAAGTGATTACTGTAATAATAAATTAAAGCCAGTGCACGCAGAAAACTTTCACAAAAAGGTTTTTTTAGATTCAGAGACTGAGAGCCAATAGTGATATTCCTTAAATGTCAAGATCTATCCAGATAAAGGCAGTAAAATTCACAAGTTCTTATTTAAGTCAAAAAATATGAGACTTTCATCTTTAAAGAAAGAGGCAAAAAAAGTCTACATTCATATATAAATAAAAAAGACTCAACCGTGTTCTTTGTAAAATGTACTTGCTGAAAACTCCACAAGTGATTAATTTTAAATGAAATGGTCCAAATATAGCAGTTGCTGAAGCTGTCACAGCATCTTAAGAAAATATTTTTGAGAAAAGTGCAGTCTCTGAACTCTGCAATGCTAATTTCCAAGTCAAAGTCATAAAGGCCAGAGCAATGCTAAGGTTATCTTTCAAGAACAAAATCCTTATTTTAAACAACTCTTTACAGAATGTATTTCAAAAAGTTGTTGATTCTGAACTATAGAAAATTTCACAAGAATTATAGATTCATTTTTTGCTGTGCACAGATGCAATGAGACATATAAGCTTTGATCTGACATCAAAAAGATATAAGTTATGCAAAAGAAATTCAAAATGCTCTATTTTTCTAAAAGTTAAAAAACATATTTAGCTGATGAAGATTCAAGTTGCAAGAAAGTGTATTTTATTAATTGGAATCACAAACCCTGAGATCACTGAGAAAATTAATACAATGATTTCTTATTTCATAAGGAGAACAGGAAGGTCCATCTGAACATAAGGAAAAACTTTACTTTGAGGGTAATGGAGCAGTGGAACAGGCTGTCCAGAGAGGTTGTGGAGTCCTCCTCTGGAGCTATTCAAAACCCACCTGGATGTGTTCCTGTAAAACCTGCTCTAGGTGAATCTGTATTAGCAGAGGGGTTGGACTAGATGATCTCCAGAGGTCCCTTCCAATCCCTACCATTCTGTGATTCTGTGATCAAAGTGCAGTTTGCTTAAGAAAATTTGCATCTCAACTTTCACTCACTTATTTCTGCCACTCGCTTTTTAAAATTATTGATGAAAAAATGGATAAATTTACTCTTTTGACTTTTTATAACTGAAGGTAGAACATGCATTTGTTGGAGTCCCGTTATACCTCAAGGAAGCTTGTACCCAGTTGGAGATTTAAAATTCTCATCTGAATAATACTGAACACAACATGTTTTAATGAAGCTACTCAAACACATAAGTAATTACAGTTTTCTAGTTTTAAAACAATATAAGCTGCAATATATTCTTTTCAAGTGACGATGGAGACAAGAATTTGCAGAAATAAACCCTCAAATGAATCACCCTGCTGTCTTTGAGTTGGACCTTTTCATTCTACACTGCAAGCAATCCTCAAAAATACTCAAGCTTTGAAGGGTAGAAAGGTTCTGTACTTCTATCTAGCATAACTTTGTGAAGAACCAAGTGTTATTTGTTATTGTTAAATTACTGAATCTCTTCTTCAAAGAGGAAAATTCATCTCCATATTGTGAAAGAGCTAATACAGGATGTGAAAAATCTCTTCCACACCTAGATGAAATCACTCAACAATGCAGACCAAGATACTGCAGAAGTATAAATTCTGCAGTTAAACCATGTCTCATAATCAATTTTCAGAACATAAATCCAGTCCATAAAGACTAAACGGGTAATTAATCATGGCTGTGTATCTGTGCACACGCTTTATCCTAAAAGTGTCAATCCACACAGGGCCCTGCCTCCACCAGCGAAAGGAACTGCAGCTTCATTCCAGCAACATTTACCTCTAAAGTTTCTTAAAAGACATCCTCTACTTAGATCTCTTCAACAGCCATAAGTGACTGTTTTACAGATGACACTAGCTGTGCATAATTGGCAATATATCAGTAACCACAGATGGGGCCCCTGTAATCCCCAGGCTGTTACAATAAGTGCTAGAGCTTAGCATCTTGCTGCAGAACGTTGTTTCACTCTAAATATTTGCAAGACAAGAATGATGCTGTTTAGAAAAACTAAGTGGTACAAAAATCCAGCACAATCTTTGTTGTAAAGGAATTTTTATGCTTTCCTTAAAAATCACATAAAGCCATGTGTTCTTGCTTAACTATTGTGGTGGGTTAACCTTGGCTAAGGGCGAGGTACCCACCAAGTTGCTCCATCACTCTCTCCCCCCACCGCTACACACACTTCCCTTAACACAACAAAGGGGAAGAGAATAAGATGGAATCACCTCACGGGATATGATAAAGGCAGTTTAATAGGAAAATCAGAAAGCAAGGCCGCGTGCGAAGCGAAGCAAAGCAAAATATATATTTTAATCACTACTTCCCACAGCAGACAATGTTCGGCCTTTCCCAGGAAGCAGGGGTCCGATATGCGCAGCAGTTACTTGGGGGACAAACGTCTTCTGCCACAGATGGTCCCTCCCCTCCTCCCCTTCGACTCCAGCTTCTATCCCTGAGCTGACGTCAGATGGTATGGAATACCTCTTTAGATAGTTTGGGTCAGCTGTCCTGACTGTGTCCCATCCCAGGATCTTGCTCATTCCACCTCCCTGGTGCTGTGCCAGCCCTGCTCATCAGTAGCAGTCACAACACTGGTGCCTTATCAAGCTATGGGGACACTAACTCCATCCCAGCCAAACCCAATACACTATAATGAAATATCAGTAATCAGATGACATAGGCAAAGACAAGACTATTTCATACATTCCCCTGATGACAAAATCTTACAATTTCTTCTATGTAAAAAGAATTCCCGGGGGAGAAAACAGCAAACAGGAAATATAAGCAGAATTCCGAACACCATAAGGGCACCCTGAAGAAATTTCATTTACAAGAAATCTTCATCTCCGAATAGGAAACAAACACTTTAAAAATGAATGAAATACTGTATGCATATTCCAAGCAAAACTTCTAAAATCTGAGATGGAAAAGTAGCCCAGGAGGCTTATCAGTGAGGCCTACTTGGTTTACTGTCCATCAGAAATCTTAAATAATGGCGAAAGAAGATTAGAAACTAAGTGACTTTCAGTTTTTCCCATTATTATCACCCATCCTTCTTCTCTCAACCAGCTTCTCTCTTCATCCTTCAAACACATGTAAACACATTTGGCACTATTCAGAGAGAAAGAGCCAAGAATTCAGCGTCTTGTTGCATTGTCCTTTCTTCAATACCTTTGGGTACTCTTGAACTATATTTCATCCAAATGGTTTTGGATCCGCGTCCAAGTGGAGGGCAGGAACCCTCCAAATCCCTAGCAGAACTGTGTCGGTGCTTTTCCCACCACTAGTGTGTACTGCATAAATCAATAGGCAATAAAGCTGTTCTGCAATATCAATGTCCATCTAGCCACCAGCCTAAAGAACAATTATTTCTGCCTCTCTCAGTGAAAATGTAACTTCTTTACACACAGAATGAGAATCTCCACATGGAACAGAAGAACTTTTACTGCCTGCTGATTATATTCTCTAAAGCATCAGGCAACTTAGTCCAAATTTCTACTTAGACAGAGGTGTTTTCAGGCACTTGAACCCAAGCATCTCCACCTCAATCTTTAGGCATTCTGGTTAGGGCTTCTTTTAATTCCTTTAGCTGGAGCTGTAATGCTTTTGTGTTAAATAGTTTTGGAGATAATAGGAGAAAATAAATGATTTGCTACCCTGTAGGATACATGTGTGAAGAGCTGAGCACTGGGAGTCCCCTCCCTACTGCAGTGGAAACTGGTTTATGGAAAGTAGAACAGCATCGTTACACACATCCTGGGGCAGCACTCAGCAGTAAGAAAATCTGAGAAGAAATTGGACATATGACTCCTATCCCAAGTTTGTCCTCTGGTTCCTGAAATTACATATACAAGGGAAACCTTAACATCACTGTTGCCTAACTATCTTGAACTCTCACTCTGAAAATTCATCCAAGAGTCCTTCAGGAAAACTGACAATGCATTCTTGATGAACAAATTAGCTACTTAGCATAAATAGTTCATCTTTCTTTCCTTTTAAGTCTACTAGATGTTTCACCGTATCTTACTGACAATTTGGTATAAAAAACAGATAAATTGATAAGCCAAATTTTTTGGAGTTCACTGCTGAGGAAACCATGAAATTTCACTGATCATCTCCTAAATCTTTCTTCGTGTGCAAACACGTTTCAGATTAACAGAAGTATGATGTATTGTTAGTTTTATGAAGGAAAGCTCCTCAGGAGAAAGCATCACCAAGGCCCAGTGTTTTTTTCCTCTATGCTATGTATTTGTATGCAATTGCTGAAACAGAGCTTTTTTCAGTAATTCCACAGTGGCTGGAACTTCTAAATGAAGGCATTTCCTAGGTCACCTGCTTGTACTAGGACTATACTGAGACCACACGCTGAGTATTCCAGGGCAACATGAGACCCCAGAGCTAAAGGGCTGCCAAGCAGAAGTGGTGTTGAGGCAGAGCCAGAGGGCAACAGACAACGTTATTCCCTACAGTGCTTGTAGATAGGAGAAACCACTGTATATTACACCCCTTCTTAACTCTAGTAGGTGTCCACACATATATTGTAAAGTCATCTAATTTTATGTTGCGTCTAATTTTTGCATAAATCTCTATTACCTTAGTTTATATCTGCTTAAAATACAAACCCAAATTATTTAATTTGGGTTTTTTTT
>WEIS01017337.1:0-13005 GCA_013389965.1 Todus mexicanus
CATACTTTGGATTTCTCCTTCTTCCTTCTCCCCAGTTTAGAGCCTCCCAGCCAAGCAGTGGTGTGGCAGGACTGACCACATCCCGTGGGTGCACCGTGCAAGTTTTGCTGGCGCTATTTTGGAATGATGTTATTGACAGCTCCATTCCACACTCATTCCAGTAATACACGCATGCCCCGTGCACAATACAACTGCAGAGCAAAGCTCCCACAGGCTTTAAACCTTTTATCTTTTAAATCACCTCTAAACTGCTTATCCCCACCAGCAATCTGGAATGCACCAGTCACCTGTCACAGGGTGAAGGGGAATTAATTAAAGCAAAGGCTTTCTGGAGTTAACAACTGGAAGATTTTTTTCTTGCTTTGCTGGGGATTTTCTGGACATCGTCTGCCATTGTCTCCTCCAGTTCTGCACCTCTGGGAATCCCAAGAATTTCCCACCGACAGCCCCTGCACATCCCAGCCAGGCACCTCAGGGACAGCATGTACAAACTGGTATCAGCCTCACGAGGCCACCTCACACCAGCTCAGGAGCTGCGCAGCGAGACAGTCAAGCAAACAACTCCCTCGTTCATGTTCAAAGGTTCTGGGGAACCATCTGAAGTGCGAGATGCTTTCCTAAGAAGACATCCACAGGCTGGACTTCAACCCTGGTGAGCAGCAGGGTAGAGCTAAACCAGAGGAACCAGAGACCTCACCAGGGCCCGAAGCAAGAACACACAGTGAGAGGTGGCTGAGGAGAGGACAGATGATGACAGCAGCTCCTGAGGACAGAATCTCCACCATCTCCCTGCTCTGGACAGACACAGTCTAACCAAGGCAGCTGTCACGGTTCACACACAGTTGTCCTAGGCCAACTGCTTGACTGAAATATAGCATCACTTTATTTTCTGCTTGACCAATGCCGATGCTTCTAGAAGTGGACCGTCTCTCCCTGTTGAAGCAACCACACCTGCCATAAAAATTCCTCTTAGCAGGCATCTGGTTCCTGTTTCATGGAAAAACTAGTAACCTGCTGGTGACTTCGGTAAATGAATAATGCTCCGTGCCCCAGAGAATACGATACCAGAAGGAGCCAGGAAAAGCTGTTTCCACTGTGAAACAGGACTCGCCAGGAGCCACGTATTCAGCCCCAGAACACAGGGTGCTCGGCACTAGCACACCCACAGCCAGCCTTGCCCCCTTCTCCTGTTCTCCTCTCATTCCACTGCTCACATATCTGTTCCCTCCTCCTTGCTGAACTCTTAGGAGCAGCAAACACAAGTGACATTTGCCTAACGTGAGGCATTCGGTTAGAAATGCCAGTTTCATTGAAAGATTAGTGATGCTTATGGGACACAAGTCCCACAAGTGCCACAGTTACACGGTCCCCAAAGATGAGACGGTAGGAAAATTGTTCAAAGATACTGAAGTACGATAGCTCTCCAGTGCCTAAGGGCCTCAGTCCCTGGATTCTCTACAAATAAAAGTCTTTACTTTTGTATCTACCAAAGAAATAAAGAAAATATTGGCAAAACCTCTTCTCCCAGTTAGAGGCAAGCCCTTACCAGTTTGCAGTAGAGTAGAGGTAGGTTCAGCTGGTAAGAATCCAGGCACAGCGGTCTGACTGTACACAGGTAACAGACCTGCAAATACAGCTGGATTGGGCAGAGGGCTGTCACAAAACAGAATTTCAAGCTGGGGTAGAGGCTCCAGAACAGACGCCGAGTGCTTCCTGAGAGGCTTGTCAAGGCCAGGCTCAAATCTCTCAAAAATGGACATGTAAACAATTTCCAGTGACAAAATTCAGACCATTACACTCAGCGAAGCTGTCATTTATGCAACTCGTAAAACGCCTGGAGTCCAACTTGCAGCAGAATCCTCCGTCTCCTTCGTTCCCCTGGGGCCCAGGAACACCCACTCTGCAGCTCCTTTCCTCTGCACAGGCTCTGGGGGATGCAGTCCCACACAGTCTCCTGCCAATTCCCCATATCCCCAGCCAGGCCCAGCGCTAACCAGCATCAACACCACCACGGCTGGAATAAGCGGGCACAAAGAGCCAGCCTCGCAGCTGGGAGCGGCCATCGCACTGCCCAGCTGCGTTTGGGGTTCCTGGGCACTCGGGAGTGCCTCCTGTCACTAACTCGCTCCGCCCGGCCACTCTTGTGAGAGATCTGACTTGATTTTCAGGGCTCTCTCTGCTCAGGCAGATTCAGTACCCCAATCCCTGAGCTGAGGTGCCTTGCTGAAACACACCACTTTGCATCTGGGCTGAGGGGCCAGGCTAAGCTGGAGTTAGCAGTTCCTTCCTGAAGCAGCTGGGGATTCCCTGAGCAGCTCCGCACTCCGTGGCACGGGGCTGCACCTATCGCCGATGCCCAGAGCTGGCAGAGATCGCCTTGCCAGGTCCCACAAGGTTGCTGAAATGTTTTCTCAATCCAAGCTCAAGACATAAAAAACCACCCCCAACCCTTCACAAAAACCAAAACCCTCATCACTTCATATTTCAGACTAGGTCAATCAAAATGTTTCAAGTGTGTTTTACTTGCTTTTTCTTTCAGTGGAGTTTTCCTTCAGAAATTTGAGCTATTCCAAACTGAATGACTTACTTTCTTTTTCTCCCATTTTTAAGATGTCTAAAAAAGGCATTTTAAAATCCGAAAAAGGCGGAGGAATTCTTCGGGAATGAAAACTAATCCTTTCCCGAGAAGAGTTCTCCTTTTCGTGCGTGTGTGATCAGGAAAAACTCCGCTTAGCTCGACTTCCGAGCTTCAACATCGACTCCAAACCTAAATCTGGGAAACAAGTCCTCTGTTACTTTCCCCAAACAAAAGAAAGGAAAACCTGACCTGCTTTCATTTGGGAGATGAGTTTGCTGCAAGGACTCTCGCCTGTAATGTATATATTCCGACCACTTGTTTATTTGAAATTTGTGTAGTTCCTGTGAAACCAAATGTTCTGTATTTAATAGCTTAAGCTATAAGTCATAAAAGCCAAATTCAGCGGACTATTTGTTATTAAGAAATAGGGATCCAGATGGCTAGCTGGGGTCAAGCTGAGGCCAGCGTACCCATAAAGATAACACACTTGTGTGTCCTTATTAAATTTAGGGATTTAGTGAAAACAGGAGTATTTTCCTTTTCGGCCGCTCAGTTCAGATAACTTTGCTTACTTTAATAAAAATACCCTGCATCTTTCGCTAAGTTTAAAATAACTAGAAGCTGCCAGAAGTGGGAGGCCACTATACCGTGATTTCACACGCAACTGCTGCACCTTTTAGATAGATAGATAGATAGATAGATAGATAGGTAGATAGATAGATATAAAAACAACGATAACTACTTTCGTTGGAAGCCAGAAGCTGTGTTGAGGTTCCTGCATTCGGGGAAAGCTCCCTGTGGCTCGAGGGCTAGAAATGGTTTAGAAATCAGTCCCACCTCCTCTTTTACAGCCATCTGCTCAGCTAGGATGAGCCTGTGACAGTGGCCACCTCCGGCTGCAGAAGATTTGTCATCATTTACAGCTTCACAAAGCTCAGGTGGTCGACATGGGTGCTGCAGTCTGTGCTTCCCGGCCACTGTGGGTAACGCAGAGGAAACCCCAGCTGAAGCAGTAATCGCCACTGCCTGTTACTGCCCGCCACCTTGGGTTTTAAATCCAGGAATCTGCAAGTCCAAAGGCAACTTTGAGCAAATTATGGAGGTTTCGAGCATCAGTTGAGATCAGGTTATTACGAAAGGCTTTGGTTCCAGCCACAAGTTTGAGACGGGCTGGTGAGCACCGATCTGCTGAGGATTCACGGCTTCCAGGACGCAGCCCTGCACCTCACCACAGGCTCTGCCCACAGCCGTCCCAGGGCGGGTGTGGATTCTCTGCCGCGTGGATTCTGCAAGACCTGCCTCAGATCCTGCTCGATATTGATGTTTCCCAACAGAGAACTCATTAAGGGCTGATAACACTGTGACATGAGACCAGTGTAAGATGAAGCAGAGAAATAGAAACCAGAGGAAGTTCAAAGGAGGGTCCCGGTGCTCTCTCAAATCCCCACGGCATATCCCCTTCCCTCCTCTGAAGATCCTGGTGTCAGTGACCGGACAAAATGAGACAAACTCACCATGAACATCAATAGCCAGCACCGCGGGAGGCACAGATTATACTGCTGCCCAAAAGGCTCGCACCTCCTCCTCTCAATTTTCTATCACCCTTTCTCTGATAATTCCCTTTATTTATGAGCAGTTCAAAAGTGTGCTCCGTTATTACACTTTAATTGGCTTATGATTAAGCAAGCAGGCAGCGCTAAGGAGGTGAGAAACCGTGGCGCAACTCAGTAGAAAGCATTAGATGCCTTATTTCCTCCCTCAAAAAGAACTGTATGGTGCATCTGAAAACACTTAGCAAGCGGCCAGCCAACAACAAAACCATGGCAAATACGGATTTCTACCCTCTTGAAACTAAATCCCTGTAAAGAAAATTATTACTTTCGGGCGCTGCGTGCTTCTGATCGTATCAAAATGCATTAAAATAACAATGCCTTTTCCTAAACTGACCAATCTCAGGAAATGATTTACCTGCTGAAAGCTGCACTTCACTTGCCGGAGGCTACGTAAGTACCGGGCTGCACCGGTTATTCACAGCGCCACGCTTCCTCCAACAAAAGCCAGCGCTGATTGCAATACTTTCATGAGAACAGAACGAGTCAAAAATAGTGTTTTAACCTTAAGATTAAGGACTTCATGGTTGTAGCGAAGCCATTAACACCAAACACCTGCTGGAACAATTTTTAAAACAAGTCTTTATTTATTGATTGATTTACGTAGCAAAATAGCCTTTTTTTCAGAGCTAGCGTGTGGAATTTGGGGAATTCTCAAACCAGAAGCTCAACACGAAGAAGTGGATACTAGCTTCCTTAAACCACTGAGCTGCGTTATAGAAGGAGCTTAATAAAGATTCAGGGAAGCGACTGAACCCCAAAGGTTACTGACCCATTCGACCACGAGGGCTGCAGCCTTCTCTAAGAGAGGATTTCGGGTACTTGAGCACAACTGCGACCTCACGCTGGAAGAGTCACAGATGGAATGGAAAGTCCCAAAGAAAACTCAATTATCTAGAGACCAGCACTTCTGCCTACCTGGCAGATACTTCTCTTCACATTTCCGATCCCTTTTCAATTCACACGTTTGAAAATGGAATCACAGATCTGGAAACAACATTACGGAGCAATAGAAAGCTGTTTAAAACCACTCGTGTATGGCAATGAGAAACACAGTCAGGAGGATCTCAATTTCTGAACCGATGCATTTGCTCGCAAAAATTGTACTTCCTATTTTGAGGATATTACAGTTTAAGAAACCACCCAATAGCTCAAAAAACTATTTCTGTAAATAGCTACTAAATCTCCTTAAAAGAGGATGAACGATACTGCTTAAGGATAGAACACGATGCCACAAGCAAAGACCCTATTTTCAACTCTAGAATCATGTTCTGCTCATCACATCACACGCAAGAGGACATGGCAACACTTCCAGTCCTCGGTCCAAAGTTCAGGGATTGCTCCGGGTTGAGCGCCTGTCAGGCAACGAGTCCTGCTGAGGGCAAACTTCCAGGCTAGAAGAACATAAGCAAGGTAAGCAATAGATCAAAACCTTTACGGCCGAGAGGAGCAGCAAAGTTCCATGGCTGTTGTGCAGAGGCAGAAAGCCCTGCACACAGAATCACAGGATCATTTAGGCTGGAAAAGACTTTTCAAGTCATTGAGTCCAACACTAATCCAGCACTGTCAAGTCCACCACTAACCCATGTCCCTCAGCACCACACAAACATGTCTTTGAAACCCCTCCAGGGATGAGGACTCCACCCCTGCCCTGGGCAGCCTGGGACAGGGCTTGGCAACCCTTGTGGGGAAGAAATTGTTCCTCAGGTCCAACCTGACCATCTCCTAGTGCAACTTGAAGCTCCTTCCTCTTGTCCTAGCGCTTGTTACTTGTGAGAAAGGACCTAACCCCAACCCTCACCTCACTACAGCCACCTCTACGCGCAGAAGGTACCACAAGAATCCAGCAACATAATTAATCGCACACCTCTCAGTGCCAGCAGACACCATAGCCACGGGCTCCCTTTGGTCGGGAGCACAGAGCTACGCTCTGCTGGAGATCATCTGCTCAAGTCAGTTTGTACAACCCTGTGTGCAACCTGAGCTCAGGACGAGCCCCGTATCTCACTTCTGGAGTCACCGCAGCTTACAGAGCTAAGCCTTCTAGCTCAAGATCAGGAACTAAGGGGAACCCTGAGGAAAAGAATTTCCTTTCAACCACAAGGCCCGAATGACTTTATTTTTTCAGCAGACTGCCTTTGAGTTCTGTATCCCGTGGTTCCCTCAGCTCTAATCATCAAAGCAAGCACCAATAACCTTGTGGGATCCGATCCTACTTATTTCTAGTTTATACCTACGTGCTAAGTACGTATGAAGGCTTTGGCAGAGAGGCGAATGAAAAGGCGTTGGTCCTTGAAGAGTTTATAGCCCTGTACAGACAAATAGAAGGCAGAAAAGGAAGGCCCAGCTATTACCAGGTACCTGTATTTATGACACAGGTGCCCTCTGTAATAAACAAACACCTTGTAATTCAGCATCAGGGCAGAATACGTTCAACTAGAAGTTACACAACAGGGAAGTTATCTGCCTTTGCTCTTCTATAACCTGTCTCCTGTTCTCCAGCTGTTGCTCTATCGCCTGCTCCCTGCCTCTGGTTTTTGAGGATTATCTCTGGATTCATTTTCAGGGAAAACAGTTTTAAGAACTGTGTTGTGTTTGTATTTTTTTTTTTATCTGTATTTTTTAAAAGATTATGAATCGAGGCCAAGGAAGATAAACGTGCACAGGCTCTACAGCACGTCAGGGAAGTGCATGCAAGATTTTCTGAGTTTCAATCTGAGCTCCAGCGACAGAATCGTTGCTCCTGCTTAGCTAAGGGCTGCAGTCTCCGTATGCAGTAAACAGATCACATGGGCCATAGGCCTGAAGTTTATCTTAAGCTCCTTTAAAAGTACCGCTCATCATTCAAAGGAAAATGTGTGACCTTTTGTGACATCTCTCTGGAAGGAGCTTTCATGTCTCTTGCTCCGAGATGATTAGAAGACCCGGTATTTTGAATGCAAACTAAGAAATCCCAGCGCTCCGCTGCTGCTTATTCTCAGGCATTAAGAAGCAGATTTCTCTGGGTTTTGTAGGAATTGGGGAAATACAAGAAAACAGGAAATGAGCAATGGAGTAGGAGGAGCAGGGAGGTTTGTCTGGCCTCTCCTTCATCATACAATGTACCTTCTTAATGCAATTGCACCTACCCTAACCACCCTTGCACTCCTCTGCGCCTACCTGGCCAGACCTGTAGCTCTGCCTAAGGAGGCACGTTGGTACCCCAGCTTAATGATGGGGATAGCGGGAGACAAGAATTAAGGCTGTGACAAAGAAGGCCTCCTACCACCAACTGCTAAGTCCAGCCTGGCTTCCGAAGGCAAGAACTCCAACGCGGTGCTCTTCACGCGGGAAAAACAAAGGCATCAAGAGAGGAGAAGCTGTCATTGAAATAATGCTACCAAAAACGCATGTCAGAACTCTGTAGAGACAGGCGGCGCCCAAATAGCATGCTCCACCAGAAGCAAATATGGACACAACTCCTCCCGAACACGGGTGCAGTGGGGCCATAAAGCCTGGGAAACAGAAGACAGAATAAATCTCCTGTAACCCAGAACATGTGCTCAGTGCCACAAGATAAATAATCAATTTGCCTTACTTAAGCTACACCCTCCTGGTGTCATGCCACCTCCACTTGGCAACTGCATAGCCAGCTGAACCCAAGCCCTTACGGATCAGTAATTACCAGATAAAATAATTTTGCTATATTCTAGTATCTCAGTGGCTCACGCTGAAAACTTAGCCACGGTATTTTCAATCCAGATGGATACGGGAGATGGCACACCTTAGCCATAGCTTCACAAGCAACAGCTTCAACAGGGGAAGAGGATATAACCAACCAAAACAAACTCTAAGGAAAGCAAACAAGAAAATAAAGGTGCTGAAATAAAGACTGAGTGCATGCTTGGTATGAAAGTGTTTAAAGCAAGAAAATACTACTACAAAACTATTTATTTATGTGTGCAAAGCTTGCATCCAACTTCCAGTGTTCTCAACAGCTGGAAGGCACCCAGACAGGAACTAATTATTTCTAACACGTTCTGAAATCCTGAAGCATGTACAAGAAAGCTAAAAGCCACCTCAAAAGCCTGCATCATTTTTACATCGTCAATAAGCCCCATTCTTTATAATATGTTCTTTACATCTTTGGTGAGTTTACGGAGAACCTAGGTAGGTATTTCTGCTACTGGGGTTTCTACCACTGAGATTTCTGTAGATGGAAGGAGCAAATAACATGCAGAAAGGAACCGTGCACTGGAGGAAACAATACCCTGATTTTGACCGCATATGCTTTAATGCTCTGTTTGCACCCAGTCAATAAAAGCACACAACTCTGTTTGAATGTAGAAAGGGAAGCATTTCAACAGGAGTTTAATTTTTAAAGCTGAGCCCACACAACCACGTGTTGCTATTAAATCACTCAGAAGAAATATAATTGATTTTAAGCAGCCTTTTTGGTCTTTCCCCCCACCATTCCTACCTTCAAACACTCAGCTAAGTCCATCACAACTACTGCCTACCTATTCATTATAATTATGCAGATCTGTGAACTAAAACATCTCCATTTGTGTAAGAACAGCATACACCTGAACACCTCCACATTCACCCCACAACTACACCTTAACCAGCCCTGTCTGCTGCTTATGATACCAATTTACTCTACTAAAGACGACACCAGCAGTAAAATGCAGACGCTTGTAGAGTTTTTCAGATGTGAGAGTTGTTTTCCAAGCATGTTCGTAGCAGCCACAAGCATTTGAGAGGAGATGGCAATTTGAGATCCAAAGAAATCCAAAGCTCTACCAGCTCAGCACGAGTGAGTAACTGGAAGGTGAATCTTAGTGGTTAGTATTAAACAATAAACTGTCCCATCTTGCCAACATCATTAACATCACTTTTCAGTATAATGACAGCCTCTGGCAAGAGACTCTGTGGTGACAATTCCAATTAACTTCCCATACCTTTATCTCACAGGTCACCTGTTAAAAAGTGCACGTTTACTCTCAGAACGAGCCCGACTGCAGCAGAGGTGAAGTGTTCCTCTAAGTCAAGTAGGTCACGCCATCTCAGCTCCACTTTGTACAAGCTGTCATTTGACATGCTTTCCTCCCCAGTTTCAGGGCTGCCTTGTGCCCTGCAGGCAGGCTGCTTCACCCTCCCTTAGCAGACCAAAGGAACCCAAAGAGCCGTTGCCTTCACCTATGGATCTCAGCAAAACCCACCCCCACTAGCAGGAGCAGCTTTTTCAGCCCAGGATCTGAATTTGGCTGGTGTATTCTCTTCACTGATTAAAGCAGCTCCTTAAGCGGCCCATCCAAAACCCACTGAAGCCAAAAAATGTTTTTACTATGGTTTCAATAGACTTGGAACCAAGTTCTCTTCATACCATCATATACTTCCCAGAAGGTACACAAAGGGAAGAGGGGGAGAATCTTTTTTAATCTAATCCTGTGCTCCCCTGACCTTAAGGTATGAGTGGTCCAAAGGATCATGTTGTTACTTCGGGACTCTCCAGGACCTAAGGAGATGGGTCCGGGAGTCCCTCATGAGCTGATTTCAGAGCTGTGGTGCGCAGTGCAATGCCAGCTACCAGCTGAAGAGACCCAGCAGCAATGTAGGGTACGTCCTCAGAGGAACCAAATCTGTTTCCCTCTTAGATGCAGGCACGCGCAGAGGCTGTTCATAGGAACTGAGTATTTGGCCCTGTGGACACCAACTCCAGCCCCTATGCCTCCCCAGGGAGAGAGTTCTCTCCCAAAAGGCAACGCACACTGATGTGAGACCACACAGACCGTTGTATCCAAGCGATAGGATACCAAACAAGAGGACTTAGATAACATCAAAATCTCTACAGACCTGAGCCAGAGAGACTGAAGAGGGACATGGTCCCAGAATGAAGGGAATTTCAGTTTCTTAGAGCATATAATTAGGTTGTCTTATAACTCTGCCTTGACACAATCCAATAGGATTCACCCCTCAAAGTTGCTCATCTTGCACTTCCAAGACCTGAGGTTCCCAACAGAAGTTCCACAGAATGGTAGGAGCTGGAAGGGGACAAAGTTTCACACAACTCATGCTGTCCCTGATACCGATGTTTTAGGTATGGCAATTCTTAGGCAGTTAAAACATTTATTTCTGGTGTTATAAATATGACAGTAAAAGCATTCACTGTTTCTTCTTACACAAGCACTTGCTAGGCTAGTGCCCTCCCATGCTAGAGCCTGCAGTGTTTTATTTGCTCCAGAAACCAAAGCACTGCCACTTAGCTCTCTTTGCACTTACCCGTCAACGGCACATTCTCACAGCAATGCCCTCAACCTGTGAATCCCCCGGCAGGATCGCAATACTTTTGTAAGATCTAGGTCCAATTTTGACAAGTGACTGATCTAGTCCCTCTAGTTTCGAGCCCATATAGGGCATCCACAGGCTTCAGACAACTATATAAATGCAGGAGGGATGACAGCTCATTTTCTAAAAACTGTTCCTCACTGCAGCAGAACAATACCCAAGCCACACTAGTGGCCAGTCTCAGCAGGAATTCAGAACAGAAAAGGATCTTTTTCTTCCTCTCCTGAGGGTCCTGAGAGTGTTACCGCATTTCCACGTGCAGGAGGACTCGCCCCTTCCCGTAAGCCTGTCAGCACAGAAAACTGTCCAGGATTTTGCTATAGAATGAGCTCAGACAGTGTTCAGTATTTCGCTTCGCAGATGTGCACCAACAGCCACAGGCTGCGTTACGCACCCCAGGACAATTCAACAGTCTCCTGTCTTTCCAAAATGACAGGGCTACCCTGGAGCTCTCGGGAGAACAACAGCAGGAGGGGGCCTCCAAAAGCAACAGGGGGACCCTGATCTCACACAGGCTTTAGCTCTGCCTGGGAACGACAAATACCTTCAGGAAACTTCCAGAACATTCCTGCTTTCTTGCACTTACTAAAATTCTCATGCTTTGAAGTATTTCGCTTGGACACTTCAGTGTTTGCAGCCCTTAAAAAAAGTCTTCGCTGCTGATGTTGAGAACAGCTGGATAGAACGGATCAATAACCCGTGAGCTGCAGACCGACTTGCAGCTCCGCTTGCATGCAGCGCTGCAGGGCTCCTGCAGCTGCTGCACCTACCTGGCTTTGGACTGGATCCAGAGACGCAAAGCCCTTCAGTCTGCTCGACACCGCCACGCCTCAGGAATCAGTCCCATCTCCTGCCAGCAGCTAAGCAGACTGACTCGCGCACCAAGTGGCACAACGAACAGCGCCTAGGATACGTTACGCGTTTGCCATCACATTTTTATTACTGGTAGCCTACTTTAAAACTCCTTCAAACCTCTCAGCGCTTGCTAGCAACATTTTTACAGAGTTCCCCGAAGCATCTCCCATGTCCAACGCTTGCTTGCTCTTCTCCAAACCTTGCATGCATTTCCCTCGTAATGTAATTAAATCATAAACCGGATTTTGGCTTTCAATGCTTAATGCTCCAGCTATTGTTTACGTGGCTGCCGTCTTCTGTTGAAAGCAAAGTGCCCTGTTAAAGTGCAGTGATTAATCACGATGATAAATGCTGCCGGAAGGCCCCTGCCATCAATCACGTTTCTTGCGCATAAAGGCGCTCGCGCCAAAAAGGAGGGGAGTGAAGGGGGGCAGGGAAGGCTCATTTACCACTATTGTACTGAGATTATTTTCTGTTCAGGAAAGCGGCAGCTCCTTTATCCAACGATGCGCATGCAGCCTGACCAGCGGCTTAGACACCTAGTAAGATATGGTGGAAGATAATAATAAACCAAAGTTACGCTGTGTGAAAGAGGCCAGATGGCAGCCGCACAATAGCCATCGAGTCTATCTGAACAGATCAGCAGCCTTCCCTACGCCAACCCCAGCTCTAGGCATGTGCCGATTCTCAAAGACCGGCTCTCCTTGCAAGGAGCCCTTTAACCTGAAGCAGGTGCAGAGGTCACGGCTTTTCCTTCCCCGCTCTCATTTACAAATTTGCCCATTCTCACTGTCACGCACAAAACGAGCGGAGGCCGGGACAGATGCTCCTGCGCAGCAGCGATAAGCTGCGCCTCCGCGCCTTGCAAACACGAGCTTCAGAGCCCGGGACAAAGCGGCACGGCTCTGGCACAGGCAGAGGAGCAGTGCTTCACAAACGCAGCCTGGGGAGCCCAGCGTGTCACGGGATTGCTGAGCCTCAGCAGAGAAGTGCTGTGGATGGCAGAGGGCTGCGCAAGCGAGGCCCGCTTCACTTCAGAGATGCAGGCCAGCCGCACAGAATCCCAGCGTGGCAGGGGTTGAAAGGGATCTCTGGAGATTATCTCGTCCAACCCTCCTGCCAAAGCAGGTTCGCCTGGAGCAGGTTGCCCAGCATGGCATGCAGGCAAGATTTAAACATCTCTAGAGACACAGACTCCAAAACCTCTCTGGGCAGCCTGGGCCAGGGCTCTGACACCCTCAAAGTACATCATTTTTTCCTTATGTTTAAGTAGAACTTGCTGTGTGTTCTTGTTTGTGTTCATTTCCCCTTGTCCTGGTGCTGGGCACCCCTGAGCAGAGTCTGGCCCCAGCCTCTTGCCCCCCGCGGGCCCTTGAGCTCAGCATTGCTCAGCTCCCCTCTCAGGCTGCTCTTCTCCAGCTCCACAGCCCCAGGGCTCTCAGCCTTGCCTGCCCACACAGATGCTCCAGGCCCCTCAGCACCTTTGCAGCCTCTGCTGGACTCTCCTCAGTGGTTCCTTGTTTCTCTCACAGAAATCACAGAAATAACAAGGTTGGAAAAAACCATAGAGATCATCAAGTCCAACCTGTAACCTACTACCTAGACTGTCACCAACCTATTACCCAATATTATCTC
>WEIS01017343.1:10157-34942 GCA_013389965.1 Todus mexicanus
TGTATTTACTGAATGAACATGCACACCCTAAAAATGTGTGTTCAGGTTTGATAGAGGGTAGCCATACTAGAGAACTAGTAGTTTTGTTTCCTTCACTGGAAATACCAGAGCTGTGTTCTGCAGTTAAGAAGTACCAATGATATAATGAATATTTAAAGAATGGAGTTGTACTTTTTGAAGCCAAGTTACTTAACTCCCATTTCCTTAGGGAAAAATCAAACCATTCTAAAAAGGTCTCTATTACCAGATTGCCCAACTTGCTCAGAGTGGTACCTATGTCAAACAGAGTCTGAAATTCTCTCTGTGTTAGTGTTTTCTGCAAAGTGTGTACTGCAATTGACAAAGCAATGCTCTTTTAAGAAAGATAACATGATGAGGAAGGGAGAAGGCAATGGAAGGATTGGCTCCCAAGTTATTGAAGAGTCTGATTTTGGTTACCTGAAACCATATCGGCATCCAAACACAACAGGATTGCAGCAGGAAAAGGGAGGGAGAGCTCATTTCTTCTCTGGAATGGAATGACGTCTCAAACTAACACTTGGCCAAGAAGCTTTATTATTGTTGGTGTGATTTCAGACTTATAAGAAAAAAGCTCTGAGTGCTGATGGGGAGAACTTGCACTCTTGCTTCATGGTGCTTAGAATTTAAAAATAATCCCTTGAAAGAAGAGCACAATTGGAATCACAGTTGAATGTGTTGATTCTTCTCCCTGCAAAGTCTACAGAGAGCCTTCCTAAAATGGAGAAAATCGTCTGTGTGGCCTTGAAACCTTATATAATGTTTCTGTGTTGGGCCAATAAAAAATATCCTAACCGTTATTTTGTCTGAGCTCAAGTCTTGAAGGAAATGTTCAGCTGAGTAGGAAAAAAGTTCTACAGTTACAGCTCTTATAATTCTCAGAGCTTTCCCCCAAATACCCCCTACTTCCAAGCCCTGTCTCCAAACACTCAAACTATGGAAGTGATAACCTGCAGACTTGGCAGTGTACATGACATTTTACTAAGGGAGCTTACACAAATATTATCTCAAGTGAAATGAGGGTTTAATTCTATTATCTGTGGCTTTTCTTTCCCTGGGGTCAAAAGTACAGAAAGTGGTCATGTTGTCTTTATAGCCCAAGAAACAAAAGACCTGTTTTTAAACTAAATAATTAGTCATCCAGAACTAATGTCCCACAGCACTAACCACTAAGGGGGCTTTAGAGTGATCTGAACCGGTTTGCAGTTCTCCAGACACATCATTTCAGAAGTGCTGGTAAGAATGGATTGCAGGGGATTCTCTTGAGATGGCTGACACTACAGTCAGGGAAACAAGGACCAGAGACTCTGTAGGTACTCTGAAGAAGCCCTGCAATAGCCTTTTTCTTGAAGACTGCTGTTACTTGTGTTATGCTGAAAAATTCGGTTCCCTGTTGCTTTGTCTTCACATTGCGCAGGTTGCAGGTGTGTGCCTGTACATGGCACATCCTTGTGAGAGCTAGCAGTTCACTGTGGAGAGTGGAGGGTGGATCTAGGGTGATGCTGGTAGAGCTCAAATGTGAATAGTGTGTGGTCTAGCATCCTACAAGGCATCTTAAATTCTGCAGTTGTGATCAGAGCTGTTTGGAAGAAGACACCTTCCACCCCAGTACCCAGAATCAGGATCGGCATAGATCTGTCTTTGGCTTTGACTAGTAACTTCCTTTTAGCAAGACAGTTACTTTTGTATGTATTAGCTGGAATCACACTGTGCTCTGGATTTGTGTCCAAGCAGTCTTGATTAGTTTATCTGTTAAAGGAACCAGCACACACGGTGGGGCCCTGCTTTCCTGGAAGTGCCTGAACACCTTGCCTATGGGAAGTAGTGAATGAATTTCTCATTTTGGCCTGCCTGTGTGAGTGGCTTTTGCTTTGCCAGTTTTATAAAACTGTTAGATAAAATTTAATCAGTTTAATATAACCGTGTTTATCTCAACCCGTAAGTTTCCACCCTCCCAATTCTTGTGTCTTTCCCATCCTACTGTGGGGGAGTGAGAGAGCTTAGCTGCCTACCCACGGCATTTATATGACACAGCAACTTAGACTTTCAACTCACCTCATACCATTTGTCAGGTAAAAACTGCAGCTCTTTCTCAGGATTCAAGAGATACTTTCCATTTTCTCCTACTCCTAAAGTAACCTCAGACCTTTCTTGCAGATTTCTTTTTCCTGAACCTTGTATTTGGATTGGGAGCTCTGAATGAATGCTAAAATAATGGTTGTTTTAATGAAGAAGAAACTGAAAAATGTGTTTTGTTTACACCATGTGCTAGAATAATAAGATCTGATGGTACTGCTGTGGTAGTTAGAAGAGAAATAGTCCTTCACCCTAAAAGATAGTATGCAGACTGTTTGTTCAGATGGCACGCTGTCTTTTGGTCTAAAGCTATTACTTAAATTTTCCACATAACAACTTCCCAAAGATGCCTTTGAAAATTTCTAAAGACAACATGTACTTAATACTTTAATATAAGCAGGTTTGATTCAATACAGATAGTTCAGAAGCACCAAATATCTGTGGATGTATCTTAGGTTGTATCTAAATCTGTACTTCCGTGCATAGTTTTGTGTCTGAAAGCAATCCCAAGCCACATGGTCTGTGAAACAGCACAGTGAGCTTAGTAGAAATATGAACCATGTGAACTGTGATGCCACTAAACCACAGATCTTCCTTTTGTCTGTTTTGATAGCCCTTGATCCTCCAAGGACGTGGAAGTATTTTTCAGTCCAGCAACTGAAAAATAAGGCCACTTTGGATTCTGGAAAGAAAAACATTCTGTTTAAATCCATCCCTCTATACTTTTGTTTTCAGACACTGTCTGTCAGTCTAGTCTTTGAAATTAGCACAAATACCCATGAGAAATATAATCCTGCTCAGGGCTCTGAATCAAATACATTGCAGCCGATAAATAGTTGCCCTTTGACTTCCAAATGATGTTTAATCTCTGAAGCAGGTACAGTAACCTTGGGTAATCTGCTCGCCAGTTTTCTAGGTTAAATAAGTGGATATATTAGTTTCCTCTATATTTCATTGTTCTGTAATAGCAATAGCAACGTAAGATAAGCACCGCAGAAAAGAACCAAGAACTGTCTGCAATGCTTTGTGCAGTCTAATAACGAGCCTCAGAAAACAAGAATCTTTATTACCCATGAAGTGACTCTATGCTGCCCAATGAGACCGTAGGCATTTCTGGGTTGAGGAAACTTCACTGTAGGAATGTTATGTCTGCCTTTATCAGATGTCACTGGCTAGCAGAGCTGTTGACTGTTAGACTGAAATAAGGTGTGCTTAGCCTGGGGCCACAGGAGACACTGAGGCTGGAACCTCTACTTAAGGTGGAAGGTGGAAATGATATCACTGAGTTTCTCTTCTCAGGGTTTACCTGTTCATTGTCAGTATCCCAGTATCTCTGACACTGCACAGTAACTTGTTGGAGACTAATTTACTTGGAAGAAAGCACAGAAAAAGAACAAGATCACATCAGGCGTTTAAAGAAGCAATATAAAGAAGATTAGTTAAAAGAAACTTTTACATGACATTGGGCATGCTCAGTAAAAACTTCATAAGAAATCAAAATAATGTCAGTATATTTAGATGAAAATACTTTTAAAGTTCAGATTCTGCTCAGAATTGTCTGACAGAACCCATTGTACAGTCTATAGAACTCACATAGCTCATGATTTCAACACTTGCAAGATTCTTCAGTTTTTTTCAAAGCAAATTAAGAAACAAAACTGAAGCTCATCTAGTGCAAAGTGTTCCAAATTAACTCTAATGACACAGCAGCCCCAAATTCTGTGAGCCTTTGTGTTCATGAGATGGTGTCCTACTGGATTATCTTTTGGTAGGACACTGTTACACATTGTTTTGAATGCAAGCGACAATAGTCAGCTTGGCTTTCTTGTCATATAAATTATCAGAGCAATCGGAACATGTACATTTACCTGCCTCAGATCCATACTTATGTCAGACAGACAGTCAATGGGAAACTGTAAAATTCATTGTTTAATGCAATTTACAGATCATTTGGAGAGATGATTTATGGAATTATAAAGGTCTGACATTCGTTGACCACTGAGTTACCCTTTAAATTATTCAGTGCTTTGGAGATTATTTGCTGACCTGCTGTGACCTAACTTGAGATGACTCCTGCAGCAGTGAAGAGCATCGCCTGCTGCTGCAGTGCAGGCAGGTCACATGCAGATTTTACACCCTGTTGGTAGTAAAAACAATTCATTAAGTCCAAACTGGTTTTGCAATATAAAGCTATAAAAAAGCATTAAAGTGAAGGTTATATCAGGTCAAGAGTCCCAAAATTCTCTTCCAAAATGAGAGAAAGCTGCCCACACCTCTACTTTATTGAGGCTGAAATCAGGTTAGGTCCCTGTTTGCCTGATATAACAAGCAAAGCCAGTCATTTTTCAAAAGGTGCACCTTACTTCTATCAGTCAGAGCAGGCAGTAATCATCTTAACCTGCCTGTTAAGGAGGTTTTGTGAGAAAGCAAGTGGACTGAACATGCTTAGTGTCAGTAACAGTGGTGCTAACTTTATACTCCAGAAGCACTGCTTTGTGACAGGTGCCATCAGGTGCCAGTTACCCAGGGAGGCAAGGCTGTGTATGGCATTAGACTGCTTACGTCATGATACAGTGAAGGAGCCAGTTGCGTAACACGTCGAGTACAGAGGAAGACAGGACTTGTAGCATTTCCTGCGAGAAGTCACTCTAGTCAATAAGTTTACCTTGAAAAAAAGATGAAGTGTTAGAAAGTTTGATCTCCATACCAAAGCAGTTAGGATACTTTTGGGAGTCTGGATGCTTACTTTTAAATTTAGAGTTCCTTGGGGCAAGAACAGGATCTCGCTATGCACACGTACAGAATTCAGCAAAAGGAGCCTGCCTGATCCTGCCCGACCTGTAACAGCTACTCAACCACATGTAGTTCTGCAGGGGTGTAAATGGGCTTTGACACCTGTGAGGATGGCACCTTGCTAAGAGCAAGCTTTTTAGTCAGTTTATTCTGCTGTAGCCTATGCATTGAGAAAAACGATGAAATGCAAATTGCTGCAGTGCAGTTCTGATTGAAGGAATAAGAACCAGTGACCACACAGTATTTCTTACAGACACAAACCAATGCCTTTCCTTCTATATTTGTGGCTTCTATGGACCATTAATCAGCTTGGACTGGAGTTCCACATTTTATCCTTAGGCATTTTGTAAAGTGAATGCTGTTTCTTCAAATCTGAGATTTGTACAGTTAATATAAGAACGTCGATCTGTCATAACGTACTTGACATACTCTGTCCTTTGATAGTCAGCAACTTCAAGTACAGGTACTGTCTTATGGACCACCAAAACCTGGGCTGAGGGCTAATATTTCCCTCTCTTCAATGACGTCTGATGCTGTTACGCAGTCTGAATTTGAAACACCTGTTTTCCCTCACTGTTCCACACTGGATTGACACCCAGCCTAAACTTGAATGCACATGTGTTTCATCCAGAGTTTGAAATGCTGCTGCATCTGACTATAGAACAGGATGATTTTTTAAACTCAACAATTCCTGGAATCTTAGGAAAGCATGCAGAAGAGGCTTCTGCTAACTTTCATGAGATTGATTACTTGATTGAAATTCTCACAGCTATCATAGTTGGGATACTGTTTTTTTCAAGTACATAGCTTTAGTAGGTTCTAAAAAATATAGGATATACATCCAAAATTACAGTTGAATTACAAATTAATAACCAGATTTACTGAGAAATATTTTTCAGATGGAATTTTATTTATATTTTTTAATTAATATTATCTTTTAAAGATTGCCTTAGTCCAGCTTCATGGCCTGTCTTTGGTGGTGACAGAATGGTATAGAATTTAAGTCCCCTTTCCCTCTCTCCACTTGCATCTGATGAAGTGGGCATTAAGAAGCTAGAGTTGTGAGTGGCAGCTGTTATACAGAGAAGATTTATTTCACAAACCAGCTTTGGTAGCACCTATGGTTTTTTAAAACTTTTTTTTTACAAAACATGTTGCAGTTTTGTTTTGTTTGTACCATATTTGAGGTAAGTAGGGTGCTCACGTTTCTTGGACTAACCAGTGACAACTCTATTGTTTCATTTGCACAGCTTCTAAGGACATTAAGGGGTGTCCTGGTTGGGCCGGGAGGGAATCCCAGGCCCGGCACGGTCTGCAGGCCCTTGGCAGTGCCCATCAGCCAGGGCAGCTGCCCCCAGTTGGCTGCAGGTGTGTCCCAGACCATAAATATCCCCCAGGATAAAGGGGGAGGTTTGCTGGGGCTGGGGGCTGCTTCTGATCCTGCTCTTCCTTCTCCTCCTGCTTCTCACCATCCCTGGAGGACCTCGCTCACTGTTCTGCCTTCCTGTTTGTTGTGATCGCCACATGTTTGCTGGGCTGAGTAGAACTTTGCATGCTTTGTATTTACATTAGTATGAGTTTGGCTGTTTCATTAAATCTGTTTCCTTTTCAGCCCATGGGTCTCTTCTTTTCTTGATTGCCCTTCCTGGCTGGGAAGGGGTCATCAGGTGATAGAGCAACTGCTGTAGTCTAGCTCCAGATACAGGCTAAGTGTAGACAGGATGCTTCTAAATGTTTTGCTCCTGTTCTCAGTTTCTCAGTCCTCCCCCTGCGGAGCTAACAGTGGATTTTACAAGCACAGGGTTATAGCATGGACAAATAACAGCGCTACTCTGTGTTTGGCACAACACTGCCTGCGTGAGTCCTGTGAGTAAAAGGGGGTGGCTGTTGCCCAGACCATACAAGTTTTGTAAAGTTTGCTTAGCGAGGCTACTGTCTTAGATATGCAGCCTCATGCTGTCGTTTTCTGACCCATATACTGTAAGTGGAAGTTATAAACCTTCTGAATTTGCCTTGCCTGCACCCCTTTGGCACATTCTAGCCAGTGTGCTCTGGAGCAAGGCTGCCCTAGCAGGGGTTCTCCTGGCTGTTCCTTCCCCTGTGCGATAGATACTTCAGCCACCTGCTCATCCCTGCATGTTTTACATGTACAGAAGTGAAACTGATGAGTCGCGAAGGGTTTTCCTCTGCTGATTTTATCACTGTGAGGAATGTTCATCTAGAAGTTATTTTAATTTTACTGTGAGCTGTACTGAACAGTCTCAATATGCTAGATATCCCAAAAGAACCACCACTCCCATGCAATCTTTAGACCTTTAGGGACTTTAGGACTGGTGACTATGCTGTGGTTTTTTCCTAGTGGCCTTAGCACAAGGTTCAATTTCGTGCGGTGAAAAGTGACACGCTGATTTCACTGAGCAATTTTTTTCTTTAGTTTGTGTTCTTTTGTCTTTGTTTTCACTGTGACATCAGAAAGCAGCATTCTTGGGCTAAATTTAGGAGCCTATGGCAAAAAAAATTATCAAGGTTAACACCTGCTTTCAAGTTAAAGTTTTCAGTATGTTTTACCAGAGGACCTGTGACTGTCCCCTTTGAAGGTCACCAGTTGAAATACTGCTCACCAGGGAGAGGCTGGATTGTCATTACTAATCCTGGACTACAGGCAGGGCTTTTTTCCCTCCTGCACTAGAATAACTTATTCTCTGAGTGACTAAGTTTGATTTAACATGCAGTTGGCATAACCCCCTCTTTGCTGCATAATTTTCTTAAGACTAGTTACATGCAGGGGCTGAGAGTGGGTGTGTGCAATATAAGGTACCCTAGTCAGTCTCAGCAGTGTTCGGGGTTAATAGTTGACAGTTCAATTGAACAGTTCGATTTTTGTCTATCTGTGGTATCAATGTTGGCGTAATAACCAGCTAACTGCAGGAAGAAAAAGCCAAAGGTTCTAACTCACCATTAGGTGGTGCCCCTGCCTTTTATTACAAAAAAAAAAAAAAAAGCACACAAAAGACTCTACTATCCTCATTTCAATTATGCAAATAAGAACAGCTCTAAGAAAGAATCTGTAGGGGAAGACTAAGTTCTAATGTGGGAATAAATGAAATATATATATATATACTTTTAATGAAGGACATTTAATGAAGGCTGTTGAACTGGTTGGTAGAGTAGTTTCTTGACTTGAACTTATTTCTGATGCTGTCTGCCAGACCTGGAAGAAGTGCTGCTGCATTAGGTCTGCTGCCTGCCTTTTCCAGGGCACTTGTCTGGAATGTTTATCTTGTGCCTAACCTTTCTCACTGTGGTTTATGTCAGTTGTGGAAACCTGACATCCAGGAGGGTGTCTCCCTGATCCACGGAGTGTGATTTTACACACCAAAGCATGCTTTCTTCTGCATCATTTTCTAAGCTTGTGTATCTGTATCATTTGGGGTTTCACCAATTTACCTGACCTGTTTTAAATCCGCTTAAAGTGATTTGCCTTATAACCTGCTGATAGGCGTGCCACACAACAAAGTGACTTCTTCAAGTACTCCAGGGCAGACGATGGCTAAAGAAGTCTCTGACCTGTCAGCCGTACTGTCATGCTTGGCTCCTGTCCCTTAGCAAGCAGCTGGCCTCGGCTACGTCGTGACACCTGCCACGTTTCTAATCTGCATCATGTCTCTGCATTCATGCTGTGTGTTCAGCTATGTGTAGCTGATAATGTCTCTGACTTCAAAGTCTGCAGGGATATTTTTAAACAAGTTTCTCTGGACTTACAAAAACTAACTTTGATGTTTCTGCATGCCGCTTGTTCCTTCCATTTCAGAGTTTCCTGTGCATACTACCTCAGCTTTTGCCTCAGGAAGTTTGATGTGCTGATGCTCTGGTGTGTGGCTGTTGTGTCTCAGCAGCCTAGTCAGACTGTTCCTGTGTTCCCTGACTAGGTTATAAACCATACTTGGCAATGTAGTTTGCACCTGCTTCCTTTCTTGCATGTCATGTTTGGAGTTGAACTTCTAGGCTGTGTCAATCACTAAAAAAAACCCCCAACCAAACAAAGGCCGTAGTCATTGGTTAAATAAATAAATAAACAGGCTGTATCACAGAATTAAAAAATATCTTTGGTTGGAAGAAACCTTTGAGATCATCTAATCCAACCTTCAACCCAACACTGCAAGCTCACCGCTAAACCATGTCCCTAAGCACCAGGTCCACATGCTGTTTAAATCCCTCCAGGGATGGTGACTCCACCCCTGTCCTGGGCAGACTATTCCGATGTTTGATAACCCTTTCAGTGAAGAAATATTTCCTAGTATCCAGCCTAAACCTCCCCTAGTGTAGCTTGCATCCAGTTCCTCTAGTCCTGTCACATGCCACCAGGGAGAGGAGGCTGTCCCCCTCCTTGGCCCAACTTCCTTTCAAGTAGAGAGAAAAACACTGAAAAGATTTTTTTTTTTAATGTTCAAAACTGAAAAAATTCTAAAATGAAAGTTTTTGTCCTTAGAGTTGAAAGACTTTGACAGAAAAATTAAGGTCTGTCCAAGCAACCTTTTTAACAAAAAGCTTTGCTATAATAAGTTTTTTCTAAGAAAGATAACTGAAGGGGCGTGTGTCTGTGGTGGCACAGACAGGCCCTGTGGCTGTGGCTGCCATCCCCTTCAGTCGGTCTTCTGTTCCTAAAGGCCTCGGCAGGAGAGGAGACAATTTATATTAAATCTTGGCTGACTTTGCTGCAGGTTGACTTGATGTAGTACGAAAAAAATCCACCTCTTGTGGAAATTTTTAACGTTCAGACATAATATATTGAAATGTAAAGTGTATTCAAATTAGAGACTAGGTGTAACGGCGTTAGTGGCTTACCGCAGCTGGAATTCGGTGCTGAGCAAGGGAACCCAGCACAGGCCTGCTCTAATTCGGATCAGATGGCATGCCAGAACATGTGTGCTAAATCTGGAAGGCTTTCTGTGGGTATGGTAGAGGGTAGTCTATATCACGGTTGCAACAGAGATCTGCAGTGGCCAGCCCTGCTCTCTTCCATGAAAGCTTTGTATGGCATAGACAAGTTATCCCAGTAAATGAGAGTTTGATCTCAGGAGATTGGCCTAGTCAAATAATTGTGTGCAAATAAATAGGGGGAGTAAAATACCTTTTCATTTTACGAAAACTCCTTGTACCCTCCCAGAATTGGGCTGGCGCAGGCTGGTGGGGGCGTGCAGGAGCTGTGGGCTCCAGCAGCTCTTGGCTCTGCTGGGACTGAGAAGAGGTGCTGGGAGGCTGGTGGCTGTCGCTTGTCAGCGTCAATGGCTGTTTCGGGGAGGTGTGTTTGGGCAGGGAATGCCAGGTTAGGCCACAAGTTTCTGTGACTAACAGGCCTCTGGATGCTTTCCAAGACATGTCCTCACCACACCTCCATAGTCATGGCAGCTCGGGTCTGTCACGCGTTTCCCCCTGTTGCTCGTGCTGCCCTGCAGTCTGGCTGGAAGGCTGAGGCAGCCTTTGACCAAACTTGCGCTGCCACTCCAGTGGCTCAAGCTGCTGGGCTGAAGCTGGAGGGTGGCTCTTTGTGTTGTAAAGATACCCCGTGTTTCTGCAGAAGAGCTACTGCCCATCCCACCAGGGTGCTGGTCAGCTCTCACAAATGTTTTGCCCAATTCTGAATCTTGATAAACACCTAGCACAAGATTTCCATACAAAAATGTTAAATACTGCTTTGAATTATTAGAAGGTGAACCCTTCAGCGTTGCTCACAGAATTTTGTAACAAATGTGATGTATGAGTTCCCACCAGTTGCTGTTTCACCAGTCTCTATGTAAATACTACAGCTGGTCACTGTTGGGCTGGGCAAGAGAGCAGTATTAGATTTGAGGGTTTCTGGCAAGGCAAAACATTCTGGGGCTTTTGTTTTGCTGCAGAAATATAAAGTCAGTCTCGGCAGCCTTTCACTCTGTGTGGCTCAGATTTTGTCGTTGTTGTTTCACTTTGATTTTCATTGCTGTGCATGACTTCCGCAAAGGATCATCTGTGCGGTGTGCTGTCTGGAATCAGAGTTGTTTTCGGTACACTCCCGGCACAGCTACTGAACACAAACTGTGAGGCAGCACAGCAGGAGCTGCGCAGTGACCTGCGATCAAAGGGAGATGCTGCTCTGCTGGCCCAAATGCCAAGTGATCTTGTTTTAACTTAAGAATGTCAAAATAATATGGAATAAAATACATGAGGAATGATCTCCCATTGCTTGTGGAGGGGAGGAGGGATTCCTTCTTGCTTTCCTGCAGAGTCCTGTCAGAGCCGAGTCCTGCCAAGGGAAGGTGGGAAAGGAAAATGCAGGAGAGTAGAGGAAGGGCAGGGAGGAATCAGACGGAGGGGTGGTGATCTGCAAAGAGAAGGGCTGCTGCAACTACAGAGGAAGGGTTTAGTTGCTGCTGCCAAATATCACACCCTGAATGAAGTAATTTGTAATGGGATAGCGTTATCTGCCTGCTATTGCGCTCTCTTTCTGCTGAGAGGTGCTATGGGATATGTACTTAATTCTGACAGGTTGCCAGCTTTTGCTAATTGTTTGTAGCTTGTGCCTCAACTGAAGTGAGCAACAGAATTATCATTTAGGCAATTTTTGTCTTCTGCTCAGAAGTCTTGAGCAGTGGGAGAATAGTAATGGTGCATATTATGCAGTAAAGGAGAAGGGGGTTAAAGTAGGGAGTAACTACTCATAAGAAACTGAGTGAAAAATTACTTTGAACCCCGTGATAGTGCTTTGACACACGTGCTGAGCTTGGTTGGACCACTGGGCTTTACCACTCTCTGTAGATTTTCTCAAGAGGCTGAGAACTGCCCCGACGTGGGGGCAGTAAAAGAAACTCATCTGACTAAATTTCATATAGTGCTCCACAAAATGGCCAAGTATAGATATCTCTAGGCTGAGAGCTACATGTATGTGTGAGGTGGGAAAAATCTGACCACTGTCCCTACGCACAATGCAATAAACCTCTTCCACTAGCAGTGCACAGGACCTTTATGCTTTAGTAGCTAATTACGGACAGGAGATTCATTCAACACTATTGGTAACATATTACTAGCTCCACTTGATACTTGTCAAGAAAATACCACACCTGTCTTGGAAAGGAATTTCACCACATCCACCGAAATGGGAAAATTGTAAAGTACCCCCATGGAAAATAAACATCATTTTTTGTCAGGCTTTTTTTTTTCATTTTGTGCCTGATTTCTTTAGCTAATATGAGTACTCTAGAAACTAATTTCCAACAAATAATTTGACAAATTTATTTTCATTTTCTGTCTGTGAAATACCACGAATATATTGTGTTTTTTAAAGACTAACTCAAGTGCTTTTCCATCTTTTGTGCTATTTGTTATAAATATTTGGAATTCAGGCTATGCTGCTTAAGAGGGAGTGGTCAGGCAGCTTCTGTGGTGCTTTTGAATTTTCTCACTGAGACCGAGTTAAGAAATCGGGTGCAAAGACAGGTAGTGTATGAGCATGGAAGTTCATTTCCATGTAGTTTCCAGTCCCCTCACCAGAAATGTTCTTGCTAGTTTGACTGTTTCTTGCATGTGAATTCAAAAGGGGAATAAATGTGCCTGTAGCACATGAACTTAGAAGGCGGAACGATGGCTTTGAACTCGGTCCCCCACTCTTCTCAGCACGAGCGTCAGCAGCCCTGCAGACTTTGGGGGTAAGATACTCAGCTTTAGTGGAGGAGATTCTCTGCACTGGAAACTTCTGTATTTATGTGAAAGGAAGGTATTGATAAAACAGTATGCAAAGAATATGTCTGATGATCCAATGTGTGGCTGAATCTTGGGAGAAGAAAGAATAAAAATAGCTGAAGTTTCAGCAAATTAGCTTACTTTGAATTTAACTCCTCCTTTCCTTGATCTGGGATCCCTGCTAGCTGTTAGTATAACCACAGCTGATGCTTGTGGTAGACTCACTGACTCTGCCTTTCTTGGTCTCAAGTATCCCCTGTAACTTCACCTTTATTCTGCTAAATAATACAGCCCATTGTCTGCAGTTCCCCTCAAGACATTTCAAGCAGTTCTTAGTGTCAGCTGTAATTCTGTCAGTAACTCAATCCAGGATGGGCTCTCACTGTTTAGCAATGCTCTTGAACTCTGTAGCTCCTTGGAAGCAGTTGCTAAATTAATGTAAACAATGCCCTTGGGATTATAGACAATACTACTTTTTTATTTTTCATCTGTAAATAAAATAAGACTCATTTCCACTGGGAATGCAACTGGCCTGGTAACGTGTTCCCAGCCTGGGCTAGCTTCAAGTCCACGTTTCTTTATCAGAAGAGGAGTCAGGCCTGAATATGAACCTAATTAGGGTCTTACACTTGGAAAGAACAGCAGGTGGGATAAAATACGGCAACAAAAATACGGGATGAGATGTCATGTTTTCTTTTCTTGAGAAGCCAAGTGTGATCAGTAGATAGTTTCAAGAAAACAAAGCATATGCAGAGATGCCAGCACTTCTGTGTCAGCTGCTGAGCGTTATTGCTGCTCGCCCAATTGTTGATAGATTTAAGCTTGGATCAGCAGCTACAAAAGAACTACTCTCTTAGCAGCTTCCTCTGTGGAGACGAGTGGCCTTCTGCTTGCCAGACCTGGTCAGACTGGGAAGAAATGAGCTGAAACTCAGGAAGTGCAGACCACTGAAAAATGGAGTGAACTTTGTGCTGAAGATATATAGCTATAGACAGAAAATGTGGCTACCTGGGTAAATTGTGTTATGTAGCACAGTAATAATCTAATGCCAAGATAAGGGTGGTGCTCCTTTAAGATAGACATGTGCTGCTGATGAAATCACACTTGCAGTCATAGCTCTGTATGAAGACAGCATACAATACCTATGGATAGACATACCTTCCCTTAGCCTGAGCAAAAATGGATTAACTGCATTGGCTTTAGTGAATTACTCTGGAGTGACATAATTTTACTCAGGAGCAGTATTGATATTTAAAACTGTAACACAAGTAATTGTCTAAAATGCCACTTTTCTATTTGAAATTTATTCAGCAGGTCATCAGTGTGACACCTGGAACCTACCATCTTAAATAGATAGGCAGCAGCAAAGGCTCTTGTAGGATCTTCAAAATACTCGTTCTGTTTTCAGGGTACAGAAAGCTATTCTGGGGTGGGGAGAATTGAGTGGAGTATAGCTGACGCTGAAGGAGGTCTTATCTTTGGCAAAAGTGCTTGTGCTAGGGTAAGTAACACCCTGGAACCACTCCCATGCATCCCATTTCTTAAACGCTGGAAAACATGATGCCTAAGCATACTCAGTACAGTATGTGCACACTTACTGAGTCTGAGAGCGGATTAGGAAGATTTTTTTTTTATATAACTTCCTGAGAAATTGCTTTCCCCTTCAGTCAGTTTTTACAAGTGTCTTGGATGGAATTTTTAGGATTTTTCAAGGTTCTTGAGACTGTTAATAATACTGCACAGGGCCTCAGGGAATAAGCAAGATGATCTAACAGGTTGTTTCCATCTCTTATTTCTGTGTCTCTTTGATTTAAGGATTTTCTGCATTTGTTGGCTGCTGCTTCTCTTGGCCACTTTATACACTGCCTAGTGATTTTACCGATCATAGGTAATGGCAGAGGCTACTTGAAACACCACGTTGCCATAGAAACACAATAGCATCTAGTTGGGTCTAACCTCTCTCTCTCCCATATCAGCCCCCATGGGAAGCAGAAATTCAGGCTTTAAAACTTAATCGATTTGATGTTAAGTTTTAGAAGTGATTTCTTTTTGGTTGCCTGGGTTTCCTGCTGGATGTTCTCATGAGATTTAATTATTTACACTATTAATTCTATATTAAAATTACAGCAGCTAATTGTTAGTGCCAATAATGCTGTAGATACCAGAGCCATCATATCTCCTATTATTACTCCTATTGTTATCATTATACTTTTGCTCAAAAGACCAATTTGATTTCTGTCTCAGTCATCTACTGATGCAGCCATAGGGGGAAACTTTCAGCATAATATGGGAGATGTGAACCCAGAGACACCTGGGCGAGACTCTCAGGGACCAGTGAGGCTCATGAATCCTATGCAGGAATGCATCTCTCAGCCAGGGGCCCGGCACACCAGTGCCTACTTGGCTCCATTACACTGAATTGCATTTCTTGAATTTGCAGACGTTAGTCATAATTGCTTCCCAGCCCCCTGCAACCTCCTTTGAGCACACAGTGCTGTGGCCTCGTGTGTGGAGATGTATGACTCAAGATTTTTTCCCACTTTACCTGACAGTGCTCAGATTCTCATTCCTTTTCTGAGGAAGCGCTGGCCACCACACGGGCTGCTGCCTGTCGCGGGCCCTGTATGAACTCCTTGCCGTGATTAGTGATCACTTTAGCCTGTAGAATTCTGTTATTTTCTCCTCTTACTTCCATTTCAGATCGCCAATATCTACAGGTAACAAGGGAAGGAAAGCACCTTTATAATAAAAGGGAGTTCAGTTCCTACGGTACTTGTCTCAGACAGGCAGTATAACTTTATAACTGAGTGCATAGAGAACTGTAATTTCAGGTAATCTTTAATGATTTGCAACTTCAAGGAATGCGTGGGAACCAGAGGCTTTTGTTGTTTTCAGCCCTTGTGAGTTGTGATGTTTGGATCAGTTTACTGACATTGCACACCCTAGTGAGCGCATACTCTGGCATCAAAGAGCAGGCTAGTGCTGTGATACTTCAAACAGGGTTGAAAAACCCATACCGCTATTGTTTTAAATAGCTATTACTGATGACAAAGAGATACCAAAGGTCTATGCTGGGTAAGTTCTGCATCATTAAGAGCTGAGCAGATCCAGACCCATGGCAGATTGTGTACTAAGAAAGGTGGGTTACTAGAGTTGCTTGCTTCTTACGGTTACTCTTCTACAGTGACTGCTGCTGCCACAGAAGGCTGGAGAAGAAAAGAATTATAAAGGATTTGCAATATGAATGGCTTCTGGCAAGCAGATACTGTGTCTCAGCTCACTCAGGGATGACATCAGACCTTGCTACCCCTTTGTTGTCCTGCCCTATGGGAATAGGAAGTCTTCAGGAATTTTACCTAAGAGTTGGCTTATACAGAATTTTCATAAACTCTAGGCCAGTAATTCCTCACAGTGAGAATGCCGACAAACTTATCTCTAGTTAAATGAAGGAATCCAGTGAGGAATAGACCTCTGAGAATGATCTATGCTGCAAAAGCTTGGTCTTGCCAGGACAGGATTAGGGAACTACAGATGCAACTGTAGGACCCCTGTCCCCTGTGCTCCCATGACTAGACCAGGCTATAACCTTTCAACACAAAATACAGAATCAGTGTGTATCTGTAAAGCTTTAGGAAGTAACTTTAAAATATAAATGGAATAGAATCAGATGTGTCAAAGTATAGAGACAGCTGCCTGTGTTTGAGAAGAGTCTTAAGCAGTAGCTTTGGCATAGCGAGAACTCCTGACATATTTCCAAGGAGTGTTTAGTTCAAGACCAACTGCTCACAGAGGTTACCTGTGCCTTTCCAGTACCGAGCTGTACACAGACGGTGACAAGAGTGCGGATGGCTTGGACATGATCAGAAGCTAACTGATCGTGCCACTTCCTTAGTGCGAATGCTGGGACTGTGCTACTGTATCTGGGAATGGCACAGAGCCCCGGGACCTACCATGATGTGTTAGTGCTGAGCTTTGCTGACAGTCTCATTTCTGTAACAGAAATTTTCATTTTTTTCCTATGTAGACAGTAACAGCATTTGTCCTTCGTCTTCTTAAGCTGAGTTTGTCTCTGTAAAATCTGTATCTCGTTCTTCTGGAGCTTGCAGTTCATCTGCCCACTCTGCACTTTCATGTTTCTTTGAGAGCTCCTGTTACTTTATTCTTCCCTTCCCTCTCCTGGCTAATGTGTTTCTGATCTGTACCAGTCCATAGGAAAACCCATAGAGGAGAAACTCTGCTCTCTTTCCATAAACTGGTAAACCTCTTCCTGAGACTTCACAACCCTTTGGAAGCACACAAAGTATATTTCATACTTTCCAGGTACAGTGCATGAAAATTCTGCTAAGTAAACACTATAAAGTAGGTTTTGAGAAAATATTAGTCACCATTATGCAATTCCAAAACCAAAACCACAAATAAAGTGTTAGTATATTTTGGTTTATTGGTTGTGACTGCAAATACTGTGTACACAAAGGAAACCTTTGAAAACCAACCAGCCTACAACTGTATGCGTTTTACTCTTACAAGGCAATTTGTCTAGTAATCTCAGTGTTAATTTTTTTCATCTGGTATACCCAGCTGATCCACTAGACAGTGTTTGCTGTAATACATCTGAAAAATCCGTGAGGTGATTTTTTTTTTCTTAGCTCATTCTCCGTTTTGAAAAAAGTAATCTTACCTGCCCTTCTTTTTTGTCTTTGCTATTAAATATAGTGAAAATGATGTTTTCATTCACTATCTTTTCACTTGGAATTTTTCAAAGTAAATACAAGCAATGTGCACTCCATTAAAAAAAAAATGTACAAAGTATCTAAATCCTGATTTTTCAGGCCTGCCAGAGCTGCATCTGTTTAAACATGTTACTTATGCATGTGTACAGTACAGGAAGCTGGAGTGCTTTTCAGAACTGCCTGGAGTTGTATCTTTTTTTATTCTTCTCTTTCTCAAAACAATTTTAAATCTACAAGAAAGGTCAGAGGAGGTCACGATTCCTGACCCAATGCTGAACTGAGGTTGCCTGTACCGTCTTTTTGATGCTCCGACCAGGGTCACTGAACTGGGGGTTATTATTGGCTCCCTGTGTCTGTGAGGCACAGCCTATCCCAAACAATTTTTAAATTACCACTGGCATGAGACTGTCAGGAAGGATAGTAGCTGGGAATGTCTAGACACTGCCGCCAAGACAAGCTCCCTTATAGTGGAGACACCGTGCACCGAGGGGGGTCAGTGAGAGGGGCCGGGAAACTGCCCCTGGAGCCCCCAGGCTGAAAGACAAAACTCCCACCATGCGCCCCACAATTTGCTCCAGGGTTTTAGCCAAAGAATTTAAGATAAGGAAATCTATAGGCCTTACAACTGGGAGAATTTTTAACTGCTTTATTGCTTTCCATAGATTCTAAAGCCATCTGTCTGCTTTTATGAGCTCTTTAAATCACACATCACAATATCTCAGCTTCAGTCACACTGAACTGTCTCAGAATTTGTACTGATTCTTCTTGACTTTATTCTTTAGAAATTAACGTTGAAGTATGATTTTAAGGTTGCATCAAAGAATTCTCATCCTTCTGCAAAGCTACAGCACTTTCCAGAGCAGGTCAGCTGTCTTTTCCAATGTGCAAGGCACAGAGAGGTCACGGGAGTCTTTAAAGGGTCCTTTTCCTGTTCATCACCATCAGAACTGCTAGGGAAAAGAGAGATTAAATCTGCTTCCTAAACGTTCCAACACAGTGTCTGTGTTTTTCACCTTGGGTTTCATTGCGGGTTTTTTAGGAAATTTCATCCAGGATGTGCTGGCAACTTATTTAATAATGATATATCAAAAGTTATTTATAGAATAATTCACTCGTTAATAAACCCATATTATTTACATACTGTTAGCTCAGTCCCTTTTTTAAAATGTCTCTTAGCTGATTAAGAAAATGATGCTTCTGTGCCCTCAAAGGGAGTTGATCAAGAACAGGTGAAGCAAGTTATCTTACAATGGCAGGCTTCAGGAACTGGCCTTTTTCTGCTGGGTTTTTCAGCCCATGTAGGCCTGCAGGTCAGTGTATCTTGCATCTCTTTTTCTTAAATCCTGTAATAATTGTGTAATAAAACTTTTTTTTTTCTGAAGTTGCATTTACCTGTGAATAATCCTATTTTAAACGAAGCTTCTTTCTCATGAGCTGAAGTACAGCTTTGCATGGCAGCGGATCCCATTTCAGAGGATGCAAGAAAAATCAGTCTGCTTCCCTTCAGGCAAATGTTTGCAGAGAAGTATGTTGCTCAGCTATGACCTGCCTGTTACTGCTTCAACCTGTTAAGATTGGGATGTAAGTGTGTGTGAAAATAAGGAGTCTTTTGTGACTGCCTTCCCTGCTCACCCTGACAGCTTCCCTCTGGTCCGCTTGGTCTGGGCTGGGCTCGCACGTGCCTGACTGCTCGCACTGTGGGCCGGTCACCTGCGCCACCTCAGACTGTCCTGAATTTTGTAGATAAACCAAGTGACAAACTATAGTTGGCCAAACTGACCCAGCACGCTTTTAGAAACTGAGGGGTGGGCCACTGAGTATGTGAAGGGGCAGGATTTAACTTGTGCTTAGCCAGCTGGGACAACTGATACACAGGAGAGTGCAGTCAGCAGAGCAGCCAAGAATGAAGTGGGGCGAGAGCCCAGGCAAGAACAAAGATTCCCCTGAGGTCCCAGAAGCGTTACCCATGAGTGATGTGAATTACGTAATCTATGACAGTCCTGCTAGTTTTGCTGAGTGTATACCACCTGCAGATGGCATAAAAATGCATTGTCACAGAAAAGGCAAGTTAGTGATACACATAGATGATGTCAATATCTGTGAACAGGAAGAACGAAAACATATTTAAGAGATATACTTGCCTTTTAGGAATACTTTTCTGAATATTCCAACCTGCAAAATGCTGTTGAATGTTGAAAACCCTGTTCTGGAAAAATCTCATTCACGGATAGCAAGGTAACTTGAGAATATAAAAAGTGTGATGAACTAGCATGAAGAAACTTATCAAGTAAGAGTGCAGATTAGCCCAATGAACTAAGATTGTACATCCCAGCTGTGGCAGACATTAAATACTTTATTTTTTTTAAACTGCTGTACAAAACCTGAAAAGGGGCACCATTTAGAAGGAGGTAATTCCCGCTATCACGAGGGAAATGCTTGCAGGCGTGCGGGATGGGAGGTTGGAGTATACGTTGGATTTGCCCTTGTGCTGTTGAGGAGTCAGGAGTGTTGTTCCTGTTGGGCTCAACTCCAGGATACTGGTAGGATCTGTACCGTGATTGCTGTGTCTGACCTGTGGGTAAGCTTCATGGAGAAATGCAGAGAGATAAATATTTAGTGTGATTCTTCTCATCTTGTCTTTTCCCAGATACACACATGAGGTGTAGGAGTGAGCTCTCTGTGCAGATGCAAAGAGAAGCCCGTTCTTCACTTTGCTTTGCTCCACTTTGCTTGTAGAACCTTCATGTCAGATAGAAAAGCAAGAGCAGGAGCCAGGGGCAAGCAGTGGGATTGCTCAGAGGCAAGGGAAGAGGCAAAGAGCACTGGGGCTGTTTAGCCTGTGGGCAAGACAAATGTCTTTGCTTTTCTTGTACACTTAGATTCAGTGAAATTAAAGGCAAGAAATTTAAGTGAAAGTGACTTCTTTAAAAAAATTTATATTATTAGCCCATGATCTCAGTGCCATCAGAAGATCCTGGGGCAATTTCAGGAGTCAGAGGAATATTTGAAAGGTGTGTGGATAACAAGAATATCCAGAACACAAGAGGAGATACAGAGCTCGTCCTTGGGCCATAGACCAAGCTCTCTGCTGGGAGCTGGGCAGAGACATTGTGGGCCAGTGCTGGGGGGCTTCTCTGTGCTGGCTGTGAGGGCTAGAGCTGAAGATAGCAACCGCTGATCCCACTAAGTCTGGTAATTTTTATGGCAAACACCTCAAAACTCAATAGTAAAACAAGTTATTTGTGGAGCTAAGGAAAAAATCATGTTCATTATCTTCTTCAGTTGCAAACCACTCCTATCTGCAACAGATGATGTAAAGGAACTTGTGATTAACCACCCCGAAGCCCAGCCCAGCCCTGCCTGGGGGTGGTGGCACTGCCTTTTCTGCTGGCTCTTTCATTCTCTCTTTCTTTCTTTTTTTTTTCCCTCCCTCGGTTTCCACGTTCTTGTTTATACAGAGGTTTACTGTGTCTCTGATTTGATGCATGAACAATATACTTGAGATGTATGTGTATATGTTCTCTTTCCTCAAAGGCTGTGTCTTGCCCTGGTTTGTGTCACCTCCTGGGCAAATGTCTGTGTTATGGATACCTTAGAAATTCACTGTGGAAGCTGAAAAATAATTATAGCAAGTAAGTGAAATACAGCAAGTAAGAGAAAATGAGGGTTTCTTTACAGGGTTCTCAGTCACAGGAACACCACAGTTTTAGTGATGAAATACACAGCAAGAAGCAGAATGTTGCAGGCTTGGTGTTATCAGAATTTTGAAAATTAAAAAAAAAATCCTCATAATGAGCATATGGAATAAAATGATAATATGAACTTCTGTAAGAAAAATTGTCTTTTAAAATACAACTTTGGGAAGACTTTCACAATTACGTTTTGTACATACAGTCACTTGCTGAACATCAGCATGTGTATAAAAAGTTTTGTCTCTTTACATAGGCTGCAAAGTGAATACCTTTTTTTGCCTAATTAGATCAGCTGCAAAGCATTCTTATTGCAGTGATAATTCAAAAATAGGGTATTACCATGGAAGCAAAGTATTGGACTGTATAGCGCTGCCATAGTGTAATTTCACATATCTTTGTTGGACTTCTGTGTTCTGCTTTTGACTTTTTAAAGTACTTCAGTGTATGAGGATGTTTTAAATTTTGTGAGGAAAAAAAAAGGCTTCAGATAACCAATTTTCATTCTTTAAATCACAAGAGCATTTTCTGTTATAATGCACATCATTAAGAAAGGCTATCAGGAATTTGCTACATATCTAACCCATACTAACTGTATTGAGTGTAAATCCTATTAGTAGCATGTTTAATAAAAAGAGCCTGTGGATTCTTCCTTTGCGTGACTATCAAATCTATTTGCACTTGAGATTTTAGTTTCAAGTCTAATACGCATTTCCAAAGAATTTGTTTTTACTGATCTTCATAGTAAGCTGTATTCAGTTTTAACTCATACGATACAATTTAAAACAAGAGGCTGACAAAAATCTTGTTAGATCTAATACTGACTAAGTGTTCCTAAATTAGACAATTCCCCTAAATTATTAGGCATAGAAAGTGTTAGACTCTTGCCCTATTACCCTCCTCCAGACTTGGATGATGGAGGCTGATTTCAGCATGTAATAGAAATGCACCTGGGAAAATTAATTCAAAAGCCTGTGAAACTGGATAAGCAATTTTGACACCTCGTCATTCTGGAGCACGAATTGATAATATAAAATTAGGGCAATAAATGAAAGGGGTTTGTCACAGTTTCTTGTCATGCTGATACTCCGAACAGGAACACTCACACTGCATGTTACAGAAAAATTGCTTTTTAAATAACCCTTGTTATAATTTTTCACCTCTAATTGGCTGTGTTTGTGTGTTTCTACCTATATGACCCATCTTAAATTACACTGCGTTTATTCAGAGAAGATGTTAAGCTCTGAGAAGATAAATTTGATTAAACCTGTGTTTTCTAAAATATTATACAAACTAAAAACACTTGGATAAGAGCAGTAATATTTAAAAGGAAAACCAATGGAACGAATTATGCTATACTTCCCTTCAAAATAATTTATTTATCTTTTCACTCATCTCTTTAAGATACATTCAAATGTAATTTGAATTAAAGCACATTCTGTGGCGGATTGCTTTCCATTAGCTAATAATGAGTAAACTTCAGCAGATACAATTTTTAAAATGTTATCTCTTTGTCAATGCTGTAGTTTAGCAGATAAATTCGTGTTCAGATTAGACAACTTTCAGAGCATTCAGTTTCTAAACCCTCAGCATTCTAAAATATCTAAATAGCATATTTAATTTCTAAAAATAGAAATAATCTCATATTGATTTATTGGTGAGGGGAAAACAATACTATAGACACAATTTCAACTCCAAAGATTTTTACAGCTACATTTTTCATTACGCTTTAGTATGTCAAACAAGGTATACGAAGCATCTATTTTGTCTCTCAGTGTTCAATCTGAATTTATTATTCATTCCTATTGAATAAGATTTTTCAAAGTGTGTAATAAGCTGATTCTTTGTTGTTAATTTTAACATGGGTGAACTTAATTTTTCAGTGTACAAAAGAGCTTATGATAAGTAGTTGTGAAGTTAAATAGAAAACCCTGGGAGCAATATTTATGAAGAAATGTGCCAAATGGATTTGAAATGCAGAATATTTAGGACATTGCTAACCAGTAAATCCTTTTCTATTCTCTGGTTAGCTACAGCAGCTGGTGATTTTTCCGTTTACAGGTACAGTATCAGCAGCATAGCATTTATTTTGTGACAAAGGAATATAAGTTGCCTTGGAGATTTTTAATTAACTCTTCTCCTGTAGCTCTGCCTGCTTATCATTTCAGTAGTTATTTAAGCTTCACATCAGATTTTGGATATTGTTCTTCAGAAATGTCTTCTTAATCTCCCCAAATTAGCATTTCAGCAAAACAATGTTTCCATAATGCACCATTCATTCCACTTTTCTTTTAAAGGTACAGTTAGTATTTACAACCATTAATTCAGCCTTGAAAAGTAGAGGAATCCAAAAGAGGGGAACCTGTATGAATTCTGCAACTAAAACAAATGAATATTCTTATTCTGAACAAGAGAAGTCATGCTAATTACTTTCCTACCTTTAATCAGACTGAGATACTTCTTAATGACTTTTTATTATTTGTTCTTGTCAATACATTAAGGTGATTAGATAATTTTTTGAGGAACTGGGATTACTCAGACTAATTTATTTAATGTAGTATTATTCATTTAGCAAATAAATTTACCTTGCAGAATCTACTTAACTTGCTTATTGCCATGTTGGAACGGCTAATGCTGTCAACAAAGTGGGTAAAGATATGTATTTTTTTATATAGAAATAAAGGAAAATAAAAGCTGGAAAAGGCAGAAAGTGCTGATCATGACAGTCCGTCCCCAGAATTTTATTCCCTGTACCATTCTTTTTTAAAGCATGAAGTCTACTATCATCAGACCTATTAAGATCATGCAACTACCATCTGTGTTTTAGGGGCTTGTTTTGTTTTGTTTCAGATGAATTATCAATGTCATAAACGCTTCCAAGAATATAGAAGTGAAGCTTTTTCTACCCTGAAAATGGAGGGATGAGTTTAAGCAAATATGATTTACAGATACAGGGTTAATGCCATAAGCTAGAGGGAGCTCCACCACAACGAAATACAAAGGTTCAGCTTCATTTATCAGTGTGCTTTCCTGGCTTTGTCTGCTTCTGAACATAAAAGACCCAGTTTTATTGCAGATATTATCTACACCATTCTGTGATATGAATGTTATTGTTTAAACTGTTGCTGAGACATAAAACAGCTGAAACCCTCTACCAGCACCATATTTATGCCAAACCTTTTGATAAATACACCGTTCTTTTTCTTCACCATCACTGTCTTTGTCTTCATCTTGATACTCAGCCATCTTTAATGAAAATGCATCCTCTATAAATCCAGAGCACAGATGCTTCAGGAACTGATCTTGTACCTTTAATCGTGCAAGTTAATGTCCATCAGTTGTGCAAGAATTCTGGACAAGCCCCAAGCTCTGTGTCTGCAGATGCTAATATCCTCGTTTCAATTATTTCACAGTGCTCTTTCTGAAGTAATTTACACCACAAATTCACCCTGCTGACAACCTGTTTTATTCCACAACAGGGCTTAAAGATTGGTTAGAAAAGTGAGGTTAGAATGACCTTCTTTTAAAGGAAATGTGGCTATTGTAACTGGAACATTATTAATCTGTTTGGTTCTATTGAGCATCTCGGGCACAAAGTAAACCATTAATAGTCCAAATAATGATATAGTAAGCTTGTTACCCGTTCTGTAGTATTGGTTAAATGTCAGTATTTGTCCACTATTAATATTAGACACAGTTTCAGTAAAAAAATGATTTTTATTTTATTTGCATCCCTGCCTCACTGCTGTGCCCTGAAATTTCCTAG
>WEIS01017347.1:6293-22895 GCA_013389965.1 Todus mexicanus
CCCTCATATATTTATACACATTAATTAGATCCCCTCTCAATCTTCTCTCCAGAATGAAAAGCCCCAGGTCTCTCAACCTTTCCTCATGAGGCACATATTCCAATCCCTTAATCATCCTTGTAGCCATCCATTGGACTCTTGGTAAGCACACAGAAGGTCCAACAAATCCACTTAAATCTTGGACTGCTGAAGTGACATGGGTTTCTCCTACTGCCCGTTCTTCTCATCTCTGAAGAGATGCATTTTGCTCAGCTCCCAGGTGCTGCTATAGGAGCCCGGGTAGTCTGCAAGAGAGGTTTGAGGGGATGGTGATGTTAAAACACGGGTTTAAAATGTCCTAATACTAGAACAATACCAATTTTGTCCTGGTGGCTAATGAGATTCTGGCTAAGGCCTGTTTCTGTAGAGGCAAGGTTTGGGGTCATTTTTGTTTTCTTCACTAGTCTTCTCCCTCACACGCTACTAGTTTTAAGGAGCTCAGTGATGGGTTCAGTAGCAACAGCTCCGGTTTGTGTCAGAAAGAACTGCTCTCAAGTTCCAGAAGACTGTCGCAGGCTTTTCTTATTAATAAAACTTGCCGTGTTAAAGAGGGGGATGGAATAATGTCAAAATAAAGTCTTTCTTAAAGCACCATGCGTGTTGTTTTTTTATATTATTATTATTAAGGAGAACAGTTTTAAAAAGTCTGTTGCCATGGCAGCAGAGCAGGCTGGCATCTCTGTAGTCAAAACCCCAAGTCTTGTTTGACTATGATTAAAGTAACGTTGGTATTTTAGTTTGCCAGTCTTCGGAAGAAGGGTCTGTTTGATTCCACAGCAAACAGTACTGGGGACCCGTTCTCTTCTGAAGCTGGGGCAGTCTGGTTAACGCGCTGCGGTTCATCCGTTTCCCTGCATGGCTACTCAAGGGAGGACAGGTGACAGTGTAGGTCTAATTCTTTTAATAGCGATCTCAAGCTGAACAAGGTACTGTGCCCCTGATGCTGGAGAGTGTAATTCTCAAGCTACTGTGGTGCTGTCATCTGTTGCTTTTTACACTGTTTGTGTAAACGACAGTTTTGTCAGGAACCTGGTAACTTAAACCGGATCCGATTTTAAGATCTGAAGTGTGGAATCACAACAGAGAAGCAAACTAGAGTTATTTATTAAAGTTGTTGGAAGAACAGAACGTTGCAGGTGTTGCTCTGAGGAGAGAGCAAGAAGTTTTCAAATGAGTTCTTTAGTACTGATCCGGGCACAGGGTGACAGCCTCACTTCATGTGCTCATCGAAGTTATGTTTATGACTTGGCCCAGTCTTCTCTAACCGCTGAAAAGCGAAATGGAAACTACCAGCTTGTGGAGGATGGGGGATGGTGAAAGGAGAAGAAAGACCGTAGCGGATAAAAGCTTCTGTCATAAGGATCTTAATGTGGGCAGGAGCAGAGGACCAGGTTTTGTCACTGGACCGATCCCGTGAAGTGTTCCTGGGGGAGCTGTACACCCTGATGGTAACAATCATCCTGAGGCTTGAGAACCATCTACGCTCACTGTTGCTATGCAGAGCTGGTGTGTCCTTTTGATGTGTCACACCTCACCTGAGTTGAAACCAGGGCTCCTGTGATGTGCTGCTCTGGCACAGGCTGGCTCTTACCTCTTCAAAGGAGGACGGCCACATAGTCCTGCCTCCATAAACTGCTCCATAAAATACTGATTCATCAGATGTCCAAGTGCAGCCTTTCTCGTGGTCCCAGTGATAAAGACAGTCTGGGCAAATATACTAGTTAACAGAAACCACCCTCTGCTCTGGTGAGACCTCACCCTAGAGTGCTCTGGCCAGCTCTGGAGTCCTCAGCACAAGAAAGACATGAACCTGTTGGAGCATGTCCAGAGGAGGCCACAAAAATGATCTGAGGGCTGGAACCCCTCTGCTGTGAGGACAGACTGAGAGAGTTGGGTTTGCTCAGCCTGGAGAAGAGAAGGCTCCAAGGAGACCTTCTGGGGGCCTTTCAGTATTTAAAAAGGGCCTAGAAGAAAGATGGGGACAGACTTTTTATCGGAGCCTGTTGTCACAGGACAAGGGATGATGGTTTTAAAGTAGCAGAGAGGAGACTTAGACTAGAGATAAGGAAGAATATTTTTGCACCATGAGTGGTGAAGCACTGGCCCAGGTTGCCCAGGGAGGTGGTCAATACTCTATCCCTGGAATCATTCCAGGTCAGATTGGCTGGGGCTCTGAGCAACCTGCTCAAGTTGAAGATGTCCCTGCTCGCTGCAGTGGGGTTGGACGAGTTGACCTTTAGAGGTTCCTCCAACCCAAAGCATTCTGTGGTTCTGTGAAACAGGAGGTAGTGAGGAACAGGTAAGCACTCTGTGTAAACAAGTGTAGCGCTGGCAACAGAAATAACAGCGTTCACAAGAAGGAAAGATTTTCTAGACAAAACAGCCACCTGTCTGTCACTATTTCCTGCTTCAGCTTCCTCATTGCCCTTGCACACGTCTCAGGTTATTTTACTGGTGTAAATCACGGGCTTCCCTTTGCAGTCGATTTTCTTTCTCCTTGGCTGGTTAAAGAGGGCTGTATGCTCTGCAGAATACTCTTGCCAGTGCTTTAGGCGCTGGAATAACTTAACTTCTGTTTTTCAAAAGATTGTACTGGTGTCTGGATCTTCATTCTCTTCTTAAGGAAGTGGTGATGTTGTGGACCTTGTAGAAAGTCTGAAGAAAAATACCTCATTAGACTCTAGTTGGCCCCTTCATCCCAGCGTGCTCCTGTTTGATTAGGGTTTGCCCAGTGCTAATAGTACTCTGTCATCCTTGTAGTATTTCAGCACTTTCTGCAGGTCGCTGAAGGCTAAACAGCTGAATCAGCATCCTGAAATCCAGCTGAAGAGGAGAAATAACCTCTTACATTGGAACAAAGGCATAACCCAGGGGATCTGGGCAGATACCTCCCTGCTTGTATACCAAAAAGAAGGGGCAAATGATAAGTCTGATTTCAGAGCAGAGTTAGGGACTTCTCAAGACCTTGCCCACTGTGTATGTGTGTGTATATTTATATCAACTGAAAAATCTGTGAACATTCATAGTAGGGATATGTGGCTCTGTATTTTTACAAAACAACGTGGAACATCCAATGATTGCTTCCTCTTTCCCTGATTTGTTTGTGCCGACTCTTGTTTCTACCCTTCAGAGCGAAGCTGCCGTATGTGGCTTGTAAAACGTTGTCTAGATAAATTTTAAAGGGACTTAAAAGACAGTTCTCACAGAGAGGAGCTTTCGTAAGAGCGCGCCTGATGTTGGCTTTGATCCTGTTTATCACAGTGATCCTATTGTAGAGATAATCATAGAGGGAAAAAAAAAAAAGGTACCCTTATCATATAAGATCGTATAAGTTTGTTAATTAGCGACTGGAACGAAGCTCATGCGATTCGTCCTAAGTGCAGGGTCTGAAAACCACAAGGTGAAGTGTTAGAAAAACATAAAGACGTAACATTTCCTATTCTAAGGAGAAGATTTTACCTGCACTTAGTTATATCCTTGGAGTAATTGGAAAGTCCAGCCCGTCTGAAAATGATCATATTGGTTGTTTTGGCACCAGGCTTATCTCAGATGTGCCCGCACGTGAGCAGGGTTGATCTGTGCTTCACATGATAAAGTGTTAGGCATAGGAAATGAATGTCACACTTACTGTTAAACAGCTCAGGGAAGCTTTAGTACTTCAGCTTGTTTTGATCTTTGTTTACACATATCTTTTTTTTTTTTTCTTCCCTTCTTTCTTGGTTTTTGTTTCTGTTTGTTTGTTTGTGTTTTCCTTTTCTCCGCTGCTCTAAATCAGCAGCTTCCTTCCTGCACCTATCAACCTGCCGTGGAACCTGGCATGCGGTGCCCTCCTTTCCAGTAAAGAGTCTAGACAGCAAATTCCCTGGTAGCGTATGCCATTTCGGATCGTTATGCCTTTTTGCTTTTTTGTGAAGGCTTTTTAGAAACTGCATTACCTCACCCGTCGGCCTGGAGATTGAGCAGCCAGCGTCGCTGATAGGGCTGCGGCACCCTGCGCCGAGCCAATGGAGAACTTCGGCTTCAAACTCTTAATGAGCAAAAGGAGCAGCGGCTCATTTAGGGCTCGCTAGTTAATGCAGGGTGGGTTTTCTTTGTTGGTTGGGGGTTTTTTTATTATTATTATTATTATTTTTTAAGTGTTGCTTCTGCAAGACAAGCCACTTAACAATTATGTGCCATATTGCTGACCAGCGAAGCTGAACAAATAGCTATTTACATTGACAGATCAGAGGAATGTGTAAGTGCATCGTGGTAACCTACATTTTCTGTGCCAAGAGATTTGCAGCTGACTGCCTGGGTGACTCACTCCTTGGATTAGGAGATGAGGTAATGCTTTTGAGATACAGGGTGATGTCATTCCTTTACCTGAGCTGCATGCCGATGCTGGTTGCTCGTACTTTCAAGGAAAGTCCCCTCGCTGCTTCTGATGTGCCAGAGAATGAGCCGCATAACTCGGTTAGGAGCTGTTATTATTAATGTCCCTCTGAAGCCTCTGGCTAAACTGCTTTTTAAAAAGATGCCAGCACCGGTGGCCACAAATACCTTTTGTTACGCGTGTGTGGGGACACCTGCGAGTTCAAGCATTTGCATACCTGCCTCGTTCTTCAGATAAAGCAGTTTTACTATAAGAAGACCTTTGTGGCCGTCGGGTGCAGTCCCTTGTCAACACCATGTCGTGTAATCCCATTTATACATCGATTCATCAAAAGAAGGTGATTTTTCTCCCCCTCTGTGTTCTGTTTCTGCTGTTTCTTTTACTCAGGGGGGTCAGTTTAACCCCATCTGCTCCTCATCTTGCCCTTTAGCACCGCAGCTCTTTCCGCTGCCTGTTCCTGGGCTGTGCGCCGACAGCAGTTGTGTCTTTTCTCAGCCTTTCTTTCCCAATGTCACGCAGGACGTGCTGCTCCCGTAGGCACCCTCAAGGTTGGGAGCACGGGCAGGTGATCAGCAGAGCTGACCAAAACGGTCTGTCTGTCCTGCGCCCCTTACAGGGACCGAGGGTTTCACAGCTGAGCAGGCAGTACCCCACTGACAGGGGATTTTTGAAGGCATACAAGCCGTGACCTGATTTGACCCATATCTTGGGAGTGTGCAAGTGCATGTTGCTGGTCTGTTTAGCCTGGGGAAGACAGAGAGGGGATCATACCAATGCTTATCAATATCTAAAGGGCAGGTGTCATGAGGATGGGGCCAGACTCTTTCAGTGGTACCCAGTAATAGGACACGGGGCAATGGGCACAAACTGGAACACAGGAGGTTCCATCTGAACATGAGGATGAACTTCTTTACTTAGAGGGTGCCAGAGCCCTGCAACAGGCTGCCCAGAGAGGTCGTGGAGTCCTCTTCTCTGGAGGGATTCCTAACCTGCCTGGACATGATCCTATGCCACCTGCTCTAGGTTGACCCTGCTTCAGGAGGGGGGTTGGACAAGATGATCTCCAGAGGTTCCTTCCAACCCCTACCATTCTGTGAGTGTGTTTCATGTGTATTGGGAATTTGGGGGTGTAGCTCCCAGAAATATCCAACTTTTTGCCTGATGATTGCTAGTGGAAAATTTCCTACTCAAGACCTGGAACAAGAGATTCAGGACAAGGGAAATCCTTAAGGTGCTATGTGTCACATTATCCCCAGGGCTCACAGAGTTACCCACCCAGAGTTTCCCTTGATCAACAGTGATTCCTGGGCAGTTCCATCAGTACTGCTGCCTCCTCTCTTCGCAAATCAATGGGATGGTCCAGTCCTTGGAGCACGCCGTGTTACGAAGCCATTGCATTTGTGGCCTCCAGCAAGCGTATCCTAAAGTCTGAACATGCGAGTGGCTGTCCAGCTGCCCCTGGCACACATCTAGTTTGACCACACTGTATGAATTTAGCTGGCTGGTGGCCAGTAGAATTTTTTCAGGATCCAAGGTGAAGCCAGTTGGCAGCTGGGTTTGGACTCCGTGTGCTGCAAAAGTGGTACAGGACCTGGTTTGGCTTTTGTATATTTGGAAAGCTGCCTCTAAAAAGAACCTTTGCTGTTCATTCTTATTTATATACGGATTATCTTGTCTTGCTGGAGGTGAGCGTAGGGCTCCAAACCACTTGCAGGTATCTGCAAACCCTACAGAGGATTTATCAGTGCAAAGTAACAGCTGCACAGGCTGAAAAGTGGTCATAAAAATTATTATGCATTTGTGAAAGAACATATTACAAAACCATTTTATAACACTTCTCTGTTGACTGTTTTAACAAGATACTCCAACATGGCCACAGCTGCAGCCTTGGCAAGGGCTTCTTTTGGTTTTAGAAAGGTATTTTCCAAAATCTGAATGCCTTTGTTTCTCCAGATCACAAGGCTGCTCTTGGAATATGAATGGTTACGTAAACTTGATTCCTTTGCTTTGTTTTGCCGCTGCTCAGGTGATTTCTACAAATGACCCCTCCCTGCACAAATGTTTGCGTTTTTGGTGGTTTGTTTCTGTAAGGGGATGTATAAAGCCACCTGTGTGTATTTTTCCTCCCCAATGGCAGGCCATAATGCATCATTTGTTGTGCGTCACAGATCTGGTGGTGCATCTCTTCCAGGATGTTTGGCCTTATTTTGCCGTAAGGTAAATATATTGGAAGGAAAGGACATACCTGAATTTGTAGATTTAAGAACTTTGCAGTTACTCTAAGGGGTTTATTTTTATCGTCTCTTCAGTTAGTTACACACTGTGCTCCTGAGAGGAGTTTTTATTGTAATTGTCAGTCATCATGAGGCTTTTCAAAGCCAGAAAGCATCGGTGTTGGATCCCTTAGGGATCTTAAATAGAGCCATCAGCATCATCAGGTAACTCACCTAAATTTTCTCTTTGAGTGAGGTGTGTCAAACAGGGTAGGAGGAGACATTAGTCATGACATGCACACATTTACAAGATCCATCTTTCCCTCCCTGTTTAGGTGAATCCCAAATTTGCTTAATGCTATTTGCTTATCTGTGACCCAGTTAGAGAAATAAAAAGGCTCATGTTAGAGGGAATTTGAGTCATGCAGAAGATGTGGGTTCAGATCCTTACAGTGGTGCCAGAAATAATAACCAGAAACCTTCTGGATCTTTTGTATGGCTTCGTAATACACATCTGGGCCTTGGAGTGTGAGCAGGAATATTGTTTGAAGTGACTAATATACGTGTACCAGCAGTAGCCTTTAAATCCTGATGTGTAGAGTGTGTGAATTTAATGTAGTTATGTTGTAGGATACTGCCCAAATGGACAGAGGCTCTGAAAAAGCAGCAAAATCTTCCATGTTAATCCATCTCCTCAAAAGCTGAGATTCTGTGGATTACAGTTTCTCACTGTTCAGGATGGGCACAGCCACTGTGGCTCCACAGTATTAGTTATGGTCTATCATGTCGATAATGAGTTTCTTAATAAGTCCCTTAGTACTCATTGACAATGACTCATCCTTCCGAACTAGGATCTCCTTGAAAATCTCAGTGTAATGGATGAAGCGCCGTATCCTGCTGAAGAGATTTTGATTTTTTTTTGAAATCTATCTTTTTTGACTTGTTGAGTGTTTAAAACTTGCCTGGCTTTTTCTTAAAGGAGTAGTCCACTTAAACATAAGAAATTCCGAGGAGGAGAAGTTTAGATTTAACTGTCTGGAAAGGCCAAGGTGAAATGTGAGCTCTGATCTCAATGATAATTGCTCTCCCTGCTTTGCAGGAGGATGGATATCCTGCAGTAGTCATGAATTTTAAAAGAGTTCACATCCAGCCTCAGCTTTTCTCTTAAAACCAAATTCACTCTTCTGATCTAGGCGGAATGGTTAATTCTGTGTTTTAGCAGTAAACTAGCGCTGGAAAATCAAACAACACCGAAGTAGAACTTTACCTACACTGCCACTGTCTTGAAATTATCACAAATCGTGAAACTTGCACTTCAACCAGTGACTGTTTCTTCAAAAATGCTGCTCCCATATCATATTTTCTGTAGTTCTCATGAATACTCATCTAGGAACTGACTGAGCTTTAAAGTGTCTTGTTTAAAGTGGAAGAAGCGTCACAGACCGGACTGTTTTTTAACTAAGAATAGTGAAATATGGATTTGATTTGAATGCCTGAAAGTTTTCTGACTTCAGTATAACTTGGAAAAATAAGACTCTGGCTTATGAAAGCATAAAATAAGACACTGGGACAGAATCACAGAATGTGCTGTGCTTACTTATAAAGTGTTTCGGTTTCCACTTGTGATCGGTGTGTTTTGATAAAACTGCGGTTAAATAGTTGCTAACCTGCAATTCAATTATTGTAGGTATTTGGAAATAAGATGATAATCCCTTCCTTGGACGGAGACCTTTTCCAGTGGGATCGGGATCGAGAGAGCATGGAAGCAGTTCCTTTCACGGTTGAATCTCTTCTGGAATCATCCTACAAATTTGGCGAGGACGTTGTTTTAGTTGGGGGAAAGTCTTTGACGACCTATGGGCTGAGCTCATACTCAGGGAAGGTAAGAGCCTGGACGCAGCTCAGCAAGGGGTTGGGGAGTACCGGAGCCAGCAGAAGGGAAGGGGCTGGGGTTTTGTGACCAGAACTGGGTGGGGGAGGGTGGAAAAAAGAGGGATGACCCCTTTCTATCGAGCTGAGAGAGGAGTTCAACTCTGTTTGAAGTAGACTTTGATGTTCAGCTTACTGGATATCAAAGGAAGCTTTTGGTGCCACGCTTTTTTCACAACTAATTTCAGATTTTTCACAACTAACAAGGGATAGGTGCTTGGAAACAAGAAAAACATTCAACATATGCGGAAGTTTAAGACTTGTAGTTTTTTTCAGAGAGTTTGCTCTCTCCTAGAAGAAGTTCTGCTTACATTTTAAAGTCATATGCAAAAGTTCCTGTCTGTTTGATTCAGAAGGTACTTTTTGTCTGAAATCCACTGGTTAAAAGTTGTGTATTTTGAAGAAACAGAAAAAGGTTGGAAAAAGCACAGGAATTAATTGCTGTGTTCAGAATCCTAGAATTCACATCTCCCTCTTTAATGTCAGATGTCATTAAAATGCTTGTAGATACTTTGTTTAGTGATGAACAGACTTTTGCTGAATCAGAAACATCGGTGCCTTTTAAAACAATTTTTTTAAAAAAATAGATTATTTAAAATTTTTAAAATTCCAGTGTTGGTTTTCCACAAAATCATTTTGACCATGCATTTTAATGTAGGACCCTTCTATGACACGATGCAGCATGATCACTAAGGATAAGGAGCATAGACCCAAGACGAGAGTTCATGAAATCATTTTGATTTCCTCGCTGATAGCAGAGAGCACTGTGCACCAACAGCCTGCTCCTCCCCCACTGTTCAGGAAGTGGAAATTGCAGTTTCTGCTTTGGTTCCTGGGCTGTGCTCTCAGTAGCAAAGGTGCCTTGTACAGAAAATCGTGCCTGACTCTTCCTCCTGAAGGGTTGGGGCAACCTCTGGTCTCTGGCAGTATGGTGTCAATTCTGATTTGTTAAAAAGTTTGTTGAACTCTCTTTTCAAAATACAGTTGCCCATGTTATCCAAATTCTGTTTGAGATTGGGACTGTTAAAGTCTGTGTGACTGTGAGAGTTAAGTAAGGTCTTTTTTCTCTGTCAGAAGGCAAAGGAGGAAGGCGCTGTGCTATTTTATATAAATCAATAGTACTTCATTTGAAACTAACAGTTATGCTGAGACAAATATGGCACGAAAGCAAAATTATGCTGTGGGTCTTGTAGGAATGTTCTTTTGATGTCTGTAGAAATAGTGGGGGAAAAAAAGAGCAAAGATTTCTTTCTGTTAGAAGTAGAAATACATGCAAAACATAGTCAAAAGGTAGTCAAAAGAGCCCAAGCTGTAAACTTAATAGAATCTTCTGAAAAGTCTAGTTCTGAAAAACCCTTATCTCTTAGACCAGGCTTTTCAACATCCCTCGAGTTGAGTATCTAAAATCATGAAGCTCCAAATCGCCTGCAAGCCGAGAAATATGTTGTAAGAATTGTTAGCTTTGAATGTTGCTGTTGAATAGATTTGTTTATCTTGAAGTTCTTCAGAACTTCAAAGCATGTACGAGCCTCTTGCCTCGTCCCTTAGGTGAAGTACATCTGCTCAGCTGTGGGCTGTCGCCGGTGGGATGACGATGAAACAGAACAGGAAGAGACGCTCCTGTTACATCGGACTCAGAAGACGGTTCGTGCTGTCGGACCGCGCAGTGGCAATGAAAAGTAAGTGTAAGGATTGTTCTGAAGCAGTCCACTAAAGATAAATTCCTAACACTTAAACCGCTAAGAATTTGACCTTCTTTTTATTCTCGTTAGGAACTGCGCAAGGGAGTTTAGATTGTTAACCAAAGGAATGCAGCAGACTGTTGGCTAGGATCTAAGCCTTTTGCTCTTCTCCAGGGCAAAAATACCTTGAACTTCAGTTTTATAGACGATTAGACAGAAAATACATGTGCACCTGTTTACTCCCTCTAAATCGAATGAAAATTGCTATCCTTCTCCTTGTGTACCTCAAGAGTTCGTTGCTGCTCTACTGGACAAGGCAAATGTCCCTAATGTTTGTTCCAACTGTTGATTTCTGTACAAAAGGAGACAGTGTAAAACTCTTCTTATGACCTGCCGATTCACTCTTGAGCTCTTTACCTACTCGCAGTAACTGTCACTTGGTTTCTTTTACACTTGATGTTTTTAGCTTTCATTTTAAGTTGCAATTTTAAAATGTCTTCAATCTTACTTTTTAGAGGTCTCGTTCTTATATCTGCTTTGTTCATTCCATAACATAGATAGTCTATTCTTTACAAGCTGTAGAAACTAGTTTAATCTGTGACTTTCTGAATGCTATCACATTGAAGTTTTAATACATCAAGGTTTCTGTAAAAATACAGACACGTATTCTACCGAAAAAAGCCCGCAAAACTCCCTTCATAAAACACAGGTTTCAAAGGCTGGTTGCCATACACAGATAGAATAGCTACCCAACAATTTAGCGGAGAACCAATCGTTCCCTGTTCCTCTGCTCCCTCTTCTGTTGGCAGCAGGATTTGACAGGCTGTGCATCTGTAACATATCCAGGATAACCTAATTAGAACTCCAACAGATGAGCAGATCAGGTGTCTGAAAAGAGAAATGTTGGTTTCCATGGTGCTTAGGGGCTGATATTGATAAGGAGAGTTACGTCGTAAAAGCATAGTTTTTCCTCCATACATCACTTTCAAAAAACATAGTATGAAATCTTATGCCCCAGAATCATCCTGTCTTCACAGTCAGAAACAAGAGGTGCTTTCCTGGTGACATGGGCTGGCTGCCTTGGAGTTTGCAGGATAGATCTGGGGTTTTAATCCAGAGAAAGAAAACTTCTAATAAATAAACTAAATATATTAAGTATACCAAACTTTTACCATCAGGGTGTAAGTTCTTTAAGGAGATAGTTTGGACTCCTCGTAGTGGCCAGACTGCTCCTAAGAAAATTCTGATACCCAGACATACTGTTAAAGAAATATTTCTCACCTTCTTGCTCTTCAAGACACAAACTTGTTGTCATTTCCCATCTGTATCTTCTCTACAGCACTGGGCTATATCATGGAAAAAAAAGGAAATAATTACTCTTTCTCTTTCTGAAAGTAATTTTCAGTTTCTGCCCTAGTTTGTTGGTTCACAGAAGTTAAACAGCTTTTGGCTATGACAAACATCCCTGCGTTCCTTACACATTGTTTTTCAATGTGAACCTATGGGACTTAAGCAGTCCTGGTTTCCTCAAGTACCTGTCAAAGAGATCCTGTGTTAGGTCCTGGGGGTGTTAAAACAAACAAACAAACGGCATTGCCCCTCCCTCAGCTTGAAAAACCTTGTATTTCAAATTATTACTGAAGAGAAACCTGTCTTGTGTAGAATGCTGCTTCCTAAGTGCTTTATACTTAGTGCTTTCATCGGCTACACAATGTTTTCCTGTTAAATAGATCCTGCTTTTCTACTTGATGATTGTAAGTGCGCTCTCCATGTGTTACACCTTTAATGACACTGACTGTACTTCACCAACTGTTTTCTCAACTCTCCCTAGTGCTTGACAAGATTTCTCACCCTGCTTGGCTTGTATTCTGGATGAGTACTCCCCCTCCTGGTATAGTCGTGTTCGTAGAATTGTAGAATCATTTTGGTTGGAAATGACTTTCAAGATCACTGAGTCCAACAACAAACCTAACACTGCCACGCCTGCCACTAAAACATGTCCCTCAGCACCTAATCTACGTGTCTTTTAAATATCTCCAGAGATGGTGACTCAACCACCACCCTGGGCAGCCTGTTCCAGGGCTTGACAACCCTTTCAGTGAAGAATTTTTTCCTCATATCCAACCTAAACAATCTTGAGTGTTTACTCAATGTGAAAATATGTGTCAAATACAGGGAATTCAGTTTAACAATCTTCTGGACAGAGGATTTGGGACTACCTTGGAGTATTTAAGTTGTTTCTACAAAGTTTTTCGCTTTTTCTTTGAGGTGGAATTTCAGTGTTGGTCACTTTGAGCTGCGCTACGTCCCAGATATTGAAACCAGAGCGGGATATATTGAGAGCAATTTTAAATCAAATATGAACAAAGAAGAAACAAAAATTATCTCAGAGGTGGATGAGCAAGAAGCTATGATGAAAGATACAGTGATAAAGGTCTCAGTAGCTGACTGGAAGGTGATGGCTTTCAACAGACGAGGAGGACATCTGGAGTGGGAATACCAGGTAGGGGAGGAGACAAACTTTTAAATGTTACAAAAGCAGAAGTTCTTGCAGTGTCACAGATGATATCTTTCATCTGCTGTCTTTGTAAAGAGGCACACAGCTGCTTGGAATGTTTTTAAACTGACTCAAAGTTCTGCCTTTGAGCTGCCACATCTGTTACAAAAACTAAACCAAGGAATTGAAGCACATCGTTTAACGTTATTCTTATATAATAGTAATTAATACAACATTAATTTTTGAGTTATCTCTCTTTTCTTCAGTTTTGCACTCCAATCGCTTCTGCGTGGTTGGTTAAGGATGGCAAAGTGATTCCAATCAGTCTGTTTGATGACACAAGTTACACTGCGAACAGTGAAGTGTTGGAAGATGAAGAAGATCTTGTGGAAGCTGCCAGAGGGGCCACAGAATCCAGCGTCTATTTGGGTGAGACACTGACTGCAGCATTTTCTGTAGTAAACATTGTTCTATTTCCTGTTGAGGCTGTAGTAAAGCAGATCTTTCTGTACTGGTAGGTTACAGTAAAGAGGAGCTGTAGCATGTCCAGTCTCTTACTCTGCGTAATGAAGGCTGTTAAATTTAACCCACGTTGCTTATAAAACCCCAAAATTGAGGCTTCACTAACTTATATATCCCAGAAAGGCACCTTGACTCGAATGAAAGACTTTAAAAGGGTAGCGATGCGTTCTCATCTCTTCCTAAACTGCTCTGGTCATCTTTGCTATGCCATTCAAAGTCAGAGCTCAGTGTACCCATCTTAGAAATTCTGATAACTACAGAAACATACCTTTGGTTATGGCAGAGTTAATATCTCTGCCTGTTTAGCCTAAACGGTGATAGCTAAAAGATTAATTTTTCTTTTTCTTTTTTTTTTCCCTTGAAAAAACAAAAACATTTCAAAACCCGAAATCTTTTCCATTTTGATTCTGCAATGTTGTTCACTGCTGTGTAGTTTCAATGTATTGGAGACAATTGAAAGTCTTGAAAGTTTTAACGATAGATATCTAGCTAACAAGGCAGTCTTACTGCTCGGTAAGCAATAAAGCGGGATCTTCCTCCAATCTGCTCATTCGTTAAATTCATTTTTTCCTCTTCACTGATTACAGTAACTTACCATGAAGAAATCTCAGTTAAGATTTTACATGACTAAGTTTTCATCCAGCTGTCAGAATTTATTTGATGTGGTCTCTGACAGTTTGAAATAGAGTGGCCCCAGGTCCTTCTTCCTCTCAGCTGTCTGTCTCAGGGAGGGAAACGAGCTTTAGTTTTCTAAGTGTGCCTTAGCCTTTTTCTGTAAGTCTTTACACCTCCTGGCTTTCTTGTTAGTGGTTACACAGATGAAGAATAACACTGGGAAGAAGCCACATTGTTCTAGCTCTCCTGTTAATAGTTGCTGAGGAGTAATCTGTGCTAGAATTAACAAGAGTAGGAAGTTTGCAAGAAGTCTGACCTATGCACAGCCCAAGTTGCTTTATAGCTCTTAAAGTTTGCTGGCATTTTTATGTGGCACCAGCCCTCCAGCAGTGAAAATGAGATGTCCTGATCTCATGGGTTTTTAGAACAGAGGGAACATATTACATGAATTCCTCCAGGCTAGCAGAATCAGGATTGCAGATTCATAGATTCAGATTGGATGTTAGGAACAAGTTCTTCACCATGAGGGTGGTGAAACACTGGAACAGGTTGCCCAGGGAGGTGGTGGAGGCCCCATCCCTGGAGATATTCACGGTCAGACTCGACGAGGCCCTGAGCAACCTGCTCTAGTTGAGGATGTCCCTGCTCACTGCAGGACGATTGGACTAGATGACCTTTAGAGGTCCTTTACAACCCGAACCATTCTCAGAATATAAAGAAACATTTCCAAAAAGGTTTCAAACCATGTACTTTAACTGGACAGTTTTACTCCGGAGGTGAAGAGAACTAGATCTGAAGACTAATGTGCTCTCTTTTATTTCTTAGGTATGTACAGGGGCCAGTTGTATCTTCAGTCATCAGTCAGAATTTCTGAGAAATTCCCAACCAACCCAAAGGCTCTGGAATCCAGAAATGATAATGCAATTATTCCGCTCCCCAAAATCAAATGGAAACCTTTAATCCGTAAGTAATGATTCAGAGTTTTATTTACTGTCTCAGCTCTGAAAAGACAAAATATCTTCTTGATTTCCAATATGTTTCAAACTAGTCAAATGTTTCTGGCTGTAAACCAGTTCAGGAACTATCTGTGTGCTTTATTAATTGTTATTTTTTCTAATTAGATGTTTATTGTCTGCTTTCTTTTACTATGGATTTCATAGGCTCATAGAATGGTTTGGACTGGAAGGGACCTTTAAAGGTCATCTAGTCCCAGCCCTGCTGCACTGAAAAGGATTTGACAGGGTCTTTTTTAGTGATGAAATGTTGGGTCTTCTAAATAAAATTTTTCAGCAAAAAGAAGAAAGTTTTTTGCAGTGATGTAAATATGAGTGAATTGACTTGTCTAAAGCTAGTATTTTGGCAAGGGGGAGTGGTATCAAGTAACTGTTACCTTATAAGATCCCTTTTAATGTTCCCTTGCATTAATTCTAGTTCTCATGGTCCGACCCAAGAGGTGTTTTCTAATACTATACAATTGGAGTTCTCAATAAATTAATACAAGAATAGAATTTTTATAACAGTTCATTCAGCTCAGAAAATTGTGTCTTTTCTGTGCTTAGATTCTCCTTCCAGGACTCCAGTGCTGGTGGGGTCTGATGAGTTTGATAAGTGTCTCAGCAACGACAAGTATTCTCACGAAGAGTACAGTAACGGAGCACTTTCAGTTCTACAGTATCCCTACGGTAGGTGGAAGTTGCAAATTTTGATGTTTCAGCCAGATTGACTCATTTATTATCCATGAAATTCAGTAAGTGGCTATTTTGGGGGTCTTAATTATTATTAAGAAATTAGTGCCCGAACTAGGCTTTCCAATTTGTGGCCTATATGTGATTAGTGCCACACAAAGCACTTCAGAGTGCCAGAAATGGCTACTGCAGAGGTGTTGTGCATACTGCTGTTGCCGCAGATAATTGGTCTGAGTGGAAAAGCTACTGAATTATTTTTTGTCAGAATTTGCTAACAGTGCTAGAAGCTCAGCCTGGTGGTGTAAAGTTTTCCATATGGAAGATATTCTGGTTTAAAACTCTCAGGCCTTCTTAAATGGTAAACTTTGATGGGAGGCCTAGTTGCTGTGGAGAACACAACCTCGATTTACTGGATTTGCTCATGTGCCATTTAAAATCAGCGGGCACACAAACAAAAATAGCCTGTGTCTGTTGAGGAAACCTATTACTGGGAAAGCAAAATTGTTTTGTCGTTACCTGCAATGAAATCTGTTCCCTCTTTGTGTCTTTCACACACAGATAATGGTTATTACTTGCCCTACTACAAGAGGCAGAGAAATAAACGTAGCACCCAGATCACTGTTCGGTTTTTTGATGATACGAATTACAAGAACATTCGCAAAAAAGATCCTGTTCTTCTGCTTCACTGGTGGAAGGAGATTGTTGGCACCATTTTATTTTGCATTGTGGCCACAACATTTATTGTACGCAAACTTTTCCACCCGCATCCTTACAGCCGAGTAAGTATTTTTTTCGGAATCCTACATGCAGAAGATATTATTGGAGCCTTTTCTTTCGCTTTGGAGTCTGCAGCGAGTAGTATTAATGAGTTAATAACTAACAAGATCAAATCAAAAGCCTAAAATTATTGTTTAATCTCTCTGCGAAGGCTGTCAGCTGCCGTTTACAATTTGCTTAACTGCTTCAGCAAGCAGATTAGACTGCTCCAACCATATCTGACGTCTGGGGAGATATTTACACTGAAATTTATTTAATGCCATATCTA
>WEIS01017350.1:11146-32814 GCA_013389965.1 Todus mexicanus
TGGAGGGGTTTCCAAGCCGTGGAGATGTGGTGCTGAGGGACACGGGGCAGTGGTGCCCTGGCAGCGCTGGGGGAGTGGTTGGACTCGATGATGTGAAACGTCTTTTCCAACCAAAATGATTCTTAACATTCTTGGACTTTCAGTAAGAGCCGTAACCTTCAGACCTTGAGGATGGCAAACACCAAAGAGCAGCGACAGAGAGCTGGGGAGCCACAGGCTGTCCTGTCTCCTTGCACGAACACTATCGTGCTGTGCTGCTGCCTCATGGATGGTCTTTTACAGAACCTGTGGAACCTGGAAGCAGGGTTCATATGCTGATGCCCAGGTCACAGCATGCCCGGAGAGGTTGTCTCCCAAGGAGAGAGCAGCTGATGGTCTCTCTGGGCTAGTTTATCCCTAAAGGTCCATCACCTTCTCCATCATTTATCCTGGAGGTTCTCTGTGCTCACTGGGAGCTCAGGACACCCAAGAAGAGCTCCCAGTTACCTGCTGCGGAGGCGCGTGACCCGTTTCCCACCCCGATACACCTCGATGGTCCGAGCGTGGAGAGGACACGGAGACGCCGCGGGGCACAGCCAGGTTGTGGGGGGAGGACAGGGACGGACGGGCACCTGCTCCCCAGCCACCACTGCTGCTCAGTGACAGCAGGAGAGGGCACCCACGAGCTGTCTCTGCCTGCCCGCAGCACCAAGCGAGCTGCAGGTTTCAGTGGAAACGGAGATTTCGGGGCTCTTTTCGGTGCCTGAATTCGTAGTTCCACTAAGCAGTATCTGGTGTAGCTTCTGATGGGGTGCTGGAGTTGAGCCTGTGGCTCTTGGCCGCTTGCTTCTGGCTGTTACCCACCTAAAAAGCAGGACGAGGGCACTTGGGTGGCATCGATGGCATAAATAGACACCTTTCCCCGGTAGCTGCTCAGAAGAGGAGGCGCGAGGGGGGTTTTGGAGCTGCCAGGAGTGGGGAGAAGTGGGTCCAGTGTGCACGAGCTCCTGCTCGTCACTCGTGGTCCCCGGCGCGGCGCTGGCTCGTAGCCCTGCCTGCTTCAGGAGCCGCTGGAGCTCGCGGCACCGTCACACGTCGTTAGCTTTTGCCTCAAGATGGCATTTCTGCGCTTTAAAACGCGCCCGGGGCTTTGTGGGACCTCCGTAGTAACGCGGAAAGAGTCGTTTGGAGCAACTTTGCCATCTGACAGCGCGTTGGCCGTGATCTTCCAGCGCTGCCGCCTGCGATCCCTGGGTGTGGGGGGAGCAGGGGGACACCGTGTCCCCATCCTGGGGATGGGGTTGGTCCCGGCAGGGGTGGGTCAAGGGGATGAGAGCTCACGGGGAGGGAGCGTGGGGTGTCCACACCACACCCTTTGTGGTGTGAAGACCTCCAAGATGACCAGCCCCAGCCTGCTGAGGCTTCCTCGAGGGTGGTGATGGTCATTGCTGGAGGAGCTCCCAAAGGGAGATCAAGGAAATCCCAAAGGAAGGTCCAGGAAATCCCAAAGGAAGGTCCAGGAAATCCCAGAGAAAGGTCGGTGTAGCCCTTCTTGAAAACGCAGCAAAGAACCATTCTCCTGACTCGGGGTGAGGTGGAGGAGGAGACCGGGAGTCTGAATTCGAGCTGTCCTGAATCCCACCCTCATCCTCCTTCTTGGAGTCCGCCGTGGGGGTTCGGGCGTCTCGGGATCTCAGGCCACAAATGATGATGGGCTTGCGGGGAGGTTGGGGAGAGTCAAGGGGAGAGCCAGGGCTACATCTTTGCCATGTCCTCCCTCCCGCTCGGCTCTTGTTCCTTGGCCGCCCACCTCTCCCGTGCAGGAGGGAGCTCCACGTCCGCTGTCGTCCTCATGTGTTGCCAAACAGGTAACGAAAAGACTCATTCCTGAGTCCTCCTACTGGCTCAGGTAATCCCGACCCAAGAGCCTGGCCCTGCTCCTCGTGCGCATCCTGCCCTTGGGACGCGCTGGAGTTGGGGACAAACAAACTGAGCCGAGTCCTTGGGCCGCAGGAGGTGGGGAGAACCTCTCGGGCTCCTGAGTCTTAGGGTTGAACCTCTTGGGCTCCTGAGTCTTAGAGCTGAACCTCTCGGGCTCCTGAGTCTTAGGGTTGAACCTCTCGGGCTCCTGAGTCTTAGGGTCGAACCTCTCGGGCTCCTGAGTCTTAGGGTTTGCCGAGGCAGAGAGGGGAGCCGTGGAGGACTTGCAGAAGAAGGGCTGCCCTTTCCTTCTTTGTCGTGCATGCCCTTTCCACGCCTTGACTCCATAATCATCGCTCTGCCTAACCAAGAGAGACGCGAACGCGGTGTTTTGGCCATTGCCTTGCTTGGAACCGGAGCGTTTGTGGTGTGTGTGGTTGTATGCTTACGGCACTGTCACAGCATTAACCAGGAGGACTGTTTTGTCTTCCCTCCACAGCCTGGAAGTGTCTCCTCAGGTAGAAACCAGCTCAGATGCTCCTTCTCATTTTCCTCCCTGCTCCCCTGCCCCGTTGCCTCCCGCCGCTGTAGCCCATCTCGCTCGCATGCCACGCTCTAACCTCCCTCCTGCTCTCGGAGACAGTCAGGCTGGATGCTTGTCCCCTACCAACCCATTCCTCAACTCCCTGCAGAGCAATCCTTTCTTTGAGGACCTCCTCGCTGACCAGGTACTAAATTCTCCTTCACCTACTCACTTTTTCTCTAGTTTCCCGTCTGGGCCGCATGCTTCAACAGAGGTCGCTGGGAACTTTGATTCCTCTGAGGATTCCAGTCCCTCTGCCTCCCTAAGGCATAAAGACCCGGAGAGGGAGTCTCCAGCCAAAAGCGTTGGTGTCCCCGTGCCAGAAACTACTCCCCCATCACAAGGAGACCTTCCTTCTCCTTCTCCTCCTCCTCCTCCTCCGGATGAGAAACCCGCCGTTCCTCCTCCCCTCTCGGAGTGGGACGATACCTTCGATGCCTTTGCGACCAGCAGGCTCAAGCCAGAAGGGAAGAAGGAGAACTTCTTCGCCTCGGTGGCAGCGGAGCCCATGGCTTTCATCGACGATCCCGATGGGGCCAGCCCGACGGAGAGATCGGCCGAGCCGGCTCCTGAGAAGGTGTTTGAAAAGGCCGATCCCCCGATCGGCAGCGAAATGCCCGCGACTCTGCGATCTTGGTCAGATTTCTTCGGTTTAGACGTAGGGGCAAACTTGGTGAGCACGACCCAGGAAGCGACGGTGATCGAGGATGTGCCGAGCTCCGTGTCCGTGGACTCGATGGGAAGGAGGAGGAAAAGCAGCACGCCTACGGTTTGGACGGCGGCCTTTGCAGCGGGGAATCCAGGGGAAAAAGAGGCTTCAACAGCAGTAACGGCTGAAAATAGCGCTAGGGAGCAAGGGGACAGTAATGAGGAGGAGCCTTCTAGTCCAGGGACGAACGGGTGGATGACCATAGCCACCGAAACTGCTCCTGATCACTCCGAGAGCGCCCAAAGTGTGGCTGAGCAGGAGCGCACAGGCCAGGAGAGCGCATTCAGCCCGCGGCCGGCCTTCCTCAGCGAAGACGTCTTCGAAGCAAAGAGCGGATCCCGCGCCACCGCCACTTGTGTGCTGCCCAGAAGCACCTTCAGCCCCGAGCTCGCCTCCGAAACCCTGCCAGGCAGCAACGTGGTGGCCGTACCCCCACGGGTGCTCGCGGAGCCCCGGGGTGCTGTCGGCGAGGAGGAGGCGTTCGACATACGGACCTCGGTGTACCGGCTCCAGGCCAGCATGCGGCTCGAGGCCAGCGAAAGCCGGGTGAAACTCAGCTCCGACGTTCGCGAGAGGCACGTCGTCATCTCTCCGTGGACAGGTACCCGAGACAAGGAGGAGATGGCCGCCGGCTCCGCCGTGCCGCCCCCTAAACCTCCGAGGTGGTTCGCAGCCGCCGGCGGAGGAGGGGTGGGCGAGGAGGAGGATTCTTGCGACGCTCAGCCGAAGCAGCGAGGGGAAGACGCGGAGGGCTCGAAAGCAGCCGTGGAGCTGCTGAGGAGCCGCGTGAGCAGCGAGCCCTCTCTCCTGGCATCTCCCAGCCCGCCCGCGCTGGGAGTGGACGTTGCTGAAGCTGGGAGAGAGTTCCTGGTCTCCGAGGATGCCAAATCTGCCGCTGTGGACTCAATTAATTCGGAGGCGAGACGCGGCGAGCTGGCAGAAGGGGACACCTCTTTGGGAGAAGACCAGTCAAAGATGAACGAGAGCGATGCGGCTGAGCGGTTTGAGACTTGCCCATCAAAGTTCTCCCTAGATGGATTAGGCCAGTCGGGTGCGAAGGCGAGCTGGAGCCAGCCGGGTTTGTCTCCTCTGATGGGGGCTGCGGGTAGTGCCGAGTGGGAGATGGTCTCCAAACAGGAGCCCAGTGCATTGGGGCTAAACCCTCCTTCCACGCTAGACCTGAGCCAGCCGGAAACCTTCTGGACGGCTCTGGAAGAGGAGGAGGAGGAGGAGGAGGAGGCAGCTGCTCACCCTGCAGATCTCAGCCCAGCGGCGCCACCCCGAAGGTTAGAGCGTGGGGAGAGTCCACCCCGGCCGGAGCTGGCGTGGGGTGATGGTGAGAGGCAGCACGGGCCAGTGGCCGGCCCCGGTGGGCGAGCGGGAGCCCAACCTGAGCCCCGCACCCCCGTGGCAGTGGCCGGCCCTCCGTGGGAGGCAGAGCAGGGCAGATCCCCCGCCAGCGAGCCCGAGGGGCCGCGGCGCCGGTGCTTAACAGACAGCAGGATAGACTTCAAGAAGGCCGATTTCTGGAAGGCAGATAGGGCGGAGGAGAGGCGCGAGCAGGACGCTTCGGCCCCGCGAAACCCCTTCGCTCCGGCGCTCGGCCCAAACGCTGCCCCCAGCAACCCCTTTGTGGAGAAGCCGCCCGAGCCCCTCCCTGTTCAAGCCGTGCTGCCCGAAAAGCTTGATCGGGGAGGCTTCAGCTTCGCCAGCCTCCGCCAGGAAGCCCTTGGGCAAGGCTTCCAGCCCGCTAACCTCCCCCTCCTCGGGGAGCCTCCTTTCCTGCATGACAACCAGCCTTTGGCCTTCTCCACCCCTTTCCTTGTGGCTGCGACTAACCCTAACCAGTTTGATTTCCCTTCCCCTGTCGCGCGCCCCGCCGGCAGCGGGGTCCCCGCCGCCACCAGCCGCGCAGCCGCCCAGCCCTGCCCTTTGCCGCAGTCCGGTGACACACAAGCTTCAGCGCTCGTGGTTTTGCCCAGGGAGACACAGCCAGCTGAGAAGCCCCTTTTCCAGCAGACGACCAGGTGAGCACTCCGGGGAAGGCGAAGGGTGCGTGATTTTGGTAGAGCTGAACCCTGTCTCCCTTCCGCTCTTCGCGGGGGGGCTCAGTGTCTCCGAGGAGGCCGCTCCACGTGTTGCTGCGGGTCCTTTTCTCCCTCACCTTCCCCTGGTCTCAGGGAGTCCAGCCTGGCCAGCTTGAAGCCTCGGCTCTCTCGGATCACGGTGGGGAACGGCCACTGGTGTCCCGCGGTTCTCCCTCGACCCGGGCAAAGGGGTTTGACACATCCGAGCCCCGCCCCAGCTGAACGTTCAGCCGCAGCAGAACTGCATCCGCATGGCGTTCGGTGCTGAGTTTGGCTCCATCATCTCCCCCTGTGCTTGGCGCCTTCTCCATGTCTGCCAGGAGAGCTTCCAGCCGTTAATACCCTCCCGAGATCCTTCATGGCATGTGCGCAGCTGCTGCCCCTTCCCCTTTTCGGCTTTGGTTCCCTCCCCTTTTCAGCGACCATCAGGTACTAAAAGCCTTCTTCTCTCCGTAACCAAAAGAAAGTGGTTTGACCCAGGGTGGTGGCAAAATGCTGCCCTCCTCTCCCTCCTGTGAGGTGCCCGCTGGGTGGGAAGCGAGTGGGACTTAGCCTTGAGGAGAATGGGAATGGGAAGCGGGGGCACCGTGGTGGTCCGTCAGAGGAACGAAGGGGCTGCTTCTCCTCCCAGATCAGTCTTGGGCTTGTAGAGATGCTGCGATGCCAAGACGCTGAGTTTAGAGCACGGAGGCTTGCTCTGTGTCCTTCAGTTCATCTGGTATCCCTGGTGCACCTTCCCCTGGTCTGCCTGGGCAGGAGAAGAAGGTTGTCTCAGGCTCTGTCTGCCCACAGCCAAGGATCGAGGTCTTGTGGTTTACGTGGGGACCTGGGTCTTCTAGCAGCGATTTATTTCATCAGCCTCACTTCACGGAGTCGCCGTGGTTGGAAGAGACCTTTAAGATGATCAAGTCCAACCGTTATCTTAGTCTACCAGGGTCGCTGCTACCACCGTATCCTTGAGCACCTTCTGCAGAAGGCAGATGGAGCTTCATGAGGGCACTGAAATGATAAAATCCCATCTGGCCCGAGAATAACATTGGCCCTGGCTTTGGGGAAAGAGAGAACAGGAGGATGGGGGCAGCAGAACGTAGCTGAGCTCCAGCCCTTCTGCATGGGCATCCTCCTTGACTCGAGCGTGGGTTTGATGTGGAGTGACCTTAAGAGCAAAACCAGCAAGAAATGGATCTGTTAGATGGTTGGGGTTTTTTCCTTATCAAGGCCAGATCCTCAAATCATTCCTAGCCGGACTATTCGTCCTCCAAAAGGTGACCCTGTCCAAAATTCGCAGATAAAAAGTGTACAGAAACCTGCTAAACTTTGGCGGTTTGCCGCGTTTCATGGAAAGAGAAGTGTCCTGCAATCCCAAAGGGTAAAATCAGGTGATGAGAGAAGTCGCGGGACCCTCTGTGTCAATAGCAGCCGCTCACAGTCATCTTCTGGTCTGACTGGCTCACGGGAGGACAGTGGACTTGGACCTAAGAGCTGGGTCATCGTGTCAGCGCTGACTTCTGTCGTGAGACACATCCGAGAAGTCCTCGAACATCTCTGCTCTGGCTCCTCTACCTGTGAGACGCGGATGTTTCGGGTACTTGCTGCTGTGAGGGAAGAACCTTTGAGGAGGTTCTCTCCTAGAGTCACCTCCAAGTTGGGCTGCTCAGTGGCACGTAGAGAAACGGAAGATAGTGGTAGAAAAAAGGTGGAAGGAGAAAGGAAAGAGTTCACACTTAGGACAGGCGTTAAGGCTTAGCTGGGACCAAAGTGTCTTTGTTCTTCCGTCAGATGCGGAAGGAGCTGGTACCTGGTGTGGAGTATGGAGAGTCTGGTGTGCTGGGGTTGTGCGTGAGGGATGGAAACCGGGTGTGGGGACCCAAGTGCTCTTTGCAGATGGCCAGAGTAGCTCTTTGCTGGTCATCCTGATCAAGATGGCAAGTCAAGTGGTAGACTTGTATAGCTGAGCGATGCCACCGCTTGGTCACAGCGAGCCAGGAGGTTGTGACCTCCTGGGAGAACTTACTCTGGGCCAGATTTGAAGACGCAGCCGGGGAATCAAGAGTCTGGAAGAGCACGCGTAGGAGTTGCATTCGCAGGTCCTTCCTTGCTCTCCTGCAGCGAGGAAGGGCTCTCACCACAGAACTGTGGCCGCTGGGCTAAGGTGGGTGCACTGAGCACCACTTGCCACACTCAAGTGTACAAAGCTTCTCCTTCCTGCTCTTGGGGAAGGGCAGGATGGTGCCTTCACTGCTGGGAAGGTGTCTCTGGTCATGGCCCTTGATGCAGGTGGGACCTAAAGGGCAGCTCATGGCAGTGCTCTGGGGACTCCACTGCCTCGGAGGAGCCCAGCAGTGGTGCAGCTCCTTACCCATCGCTTGGGAACTTGGATGTGTGACTATCACAGCCCGTCGGGGCACTTGGAGGCGACGGGATTGGGGACACCACAGACCGGCACACGCTGCTTCGTGCCTTCCCGACATCAGGAGCACGGCAGGATCATCCTCTCCTGAGCATGAGGTTTCGGGTTAAATCACCTGCCAGTCGTGATTTGAACATGGAACCCTCAGAGCTTGAAGAGTGGCTCAGAGCTCGGAGAGTGGCTTGCCACAGCCCCAGATGGACCTGGGAGAAGAGCTGCTGATCCCAAGTTCAAGTCATGCCCTTTCCTCCCGTAGATCCTTTCTCCGTGGAGGTTTGGCTCTGCTGCTGCAGGCACAGCACCTGAACCCACCAGAGACTGATTCCCTTGGGTTTGTTGTCTTGGTCTCTGTGAGAAGCATTTCAATGGTCTTTTAAAAGTCTTAATTTAATTTCTGAGTCGCTGTAGGGAAATCATAGAATAATTAAGGCTGGAAAAGCCCTCTGAGATCATCGAGTCCAGCCTAGGACCTACCACCACCACTCAGATAAATGCCCCCAGTTTGCGATGATTCTACCTGGGGAGTGTGGGTCAAAGCTGAGCTGTGCCACAGCCACGGCGGCTCAGAGAGAGGCACCAGAGCTGCGCCAACGTCACCTGGAGATGTTTCATCTTGCCCATGTTAAGCCTCAACATAGACTTAGGTCCACTCGGAAATGCAGCACTGGATTAGGCCCCCTTTCGGTGTGAGCTACTAAGCCTACTCTCAAGTTCAAATTCATCAACCCGTGAATGGAAGGAGGGCCAGTTTCTCAGCAGATCCATCAGGATTTTGTTGGAGCGTGGCCAGAGAAGGGCAATGGAGCTGGGCAAGGGGCTAGAGCAGGAGGCTGGGGAGGAGCGGCTGAGGGACCTGGGGGTGTTGAGCCTGGAGCAAAGGAGGCTCAGGGGAGACCTTCTGGCTCTGCACAACTCCCTGAAGTTCATTCAGGAGCTTGGAGCCAGGGGGGGTCGGGCTCTGCTGCCAAGGAACAAGCGCCAGGACAAGAGGAACCGGCCTCAAGTTGCCCCAGGGGAGGTTTAGGTTGGACATTAAGTAAAACTTCTTTTGTTTAAGCCCTGTCCCAGGCTTCCCAGGGAGGTGGTGGAGTCCCCATCCTTGGAGGTACTCAAAAGACACATAGATGTGGTGCTGAGGGACACGGGGTAGTGGTGCCCTGGCAGTGCTGGGGGTGTGGTTGGTCTCAATGATCTTAAAGGTCTTTTCCAACCAAGGTGATTCTGTGATTCAGACGCAGCTGTGAAGCATGAAGCAACCTCTGCTCCCCTGGAAGAACCTGATGCTGACCCTCCTGGGGTGGGACGCAGGTGGAGGAATGTCTCCTGCTTTCAGAACCTCTCAGAGGTGCAAGCCGAGGGGGCAGAGCTTGGCTCAACAGGAGCCCTCGTAATGATTTTTTTTTCTTTCTTCTAAATACCTTTTCCGGCTCTGCAGAAATTAACGGCAACGGGGCTGAAAGCCGCCTACGATTGGACTTGTGGTGGGAAATGTCCCTCTGCTCCCAGAATGCATCCAAGCCCCTGGCATCCCAAGGAGGACGCTGGTTTTCATTCTCTAGAGTGGCTTTGGTAGGTGTGGTCCAAAAGAGGTCCCCTTGTGAGGTTTAAAACGGTTTGAGTGTTTGTGATGACCAAGCTGCAGACCTCTTGGTTTGGGGTGTTGGTCTCCTGCTTCTGGTCTCGGTCTCTGTGCTGGCTGTGGGGATGATGAGAGGATAAAACCCTGGAATGGGCTGCCCAGGGAGGTGGTGGAGTCACCGTCCCTGGAGGTGTTTAAGGCCAGCCTGGATGCCACCCTTAGTGGCAGGGTTTAGCTGAGTGGTGGTGGTAGGTCCTAGGCTGGACTCGATGATCTCAGAGGTCTTTTCCAGCCCTAATTACTCTATGATTCTGTTCTATGATGCATGAGGCGATGGTGGCATCTGGAGCTGCTTATTGTCAGATCTGGTGGCTCCCCAGCTGCTCTCCTTCCCAGACACTGTGTTTTGAGGAACAGTAGAAGTCCTACAGGGTTAGTAGACCTGTCTTCCCCAGATCCTGCCATGAAGCCCACTCCTTCGGGGCTAGGGAGGAGGCTAGCAGAGCTTCAGGCACGCAGAGTCCATCCTTCTGGGGTTTTTAAAGGATTTGGGAATGAGGAGTTTTCCATGGCCTCTGGTCTGGTTCACCTTCACCCCATCTTAGAAGACTGTAACAAAAGAACAACTGCTGGAGCACCCCTAACACGGTGGTGTGGTGCTGATCAGCAGCTTAGCCCAGGGTGGAAAGTGCTTGAGGTTGATGTGCAGAACAGCAACTTCACCAACCCCTTTTTGCTATCAGTGGACTCCCACTCAGATTTGTGGGACCCCTCTCCATCCTTTCAAGCTATCCAGGATCTCTTGTCCCTTTCCATGCGCTTGGACAACTCTGGCAAGGGGTGTTTGTTGATCCTTTGGCTTGTTGGAGCCGGTCAGTGACTGTCGGTGCTGTCCTCTCCTAGCAAATGGATGACAGGAGGCATCGTCGTGGTTGAGGAGGACTTGTAGATGTGCCCTCTCAGAACAACAGGGACATCGCTCGGTACGGCCTGATCCCATCACCAGCCTTGAGGACTTGGGCCATCCACTCGATGCCTTGTGTGATGGTGCCTTTGTCCCAGCTTCACCCATCATCACCTCTGACCTGGAGCGGGGTGGAGAACCACCCGCTCTGCTTCTGACGTGGAAATAGAGCGGCTGCAGCACACGCTGGGCTTCAGAGGGTTCTCTCCCAGCCTCACGGGGAGGAGGGAGCGTCAGGTCACTTCTCTTTCCATCGCGCTGAAAAGCAAACACACGTAGTTTGAGCCCAGCGACAACCTGTTGGGTGAAGAGTGAGGCAAAAAATCAATGAGGGTGTAATTCCCCAATAACTGACACAGAAGGTGTGTTCAGACACCGTCTCCTTGCTTTCCCTTTTGGCTGCTGGAAAGGGGGTCAAATTCTGCGGTGGCCTCCAGGCAGGTGGAGCCCAGCTCTTGGGCTGAGGCCCTGCAGGAACTGGAGGATCCCTGAAGCGTCAGTGGTGACCCCAGACACTAATCGGGGGGGCTCCTGGGTGGCAAAATGTCCCCCTGCCCAGTGGATGGAGCAGCCTCTGATTCCATGGGACCTGGGTTCAAAACGCCTGGCAGCCAGGAGTATTGAGCTGCAGCGCTCCCGGTGTGAGCAGCAGAGGCCTGGGGATGGGGATCTGCTCTGGATCTCGGCCAAACACGTGTCCTGGGGCTCCTTATCTCTTCTCTGGCTGGAAAGAGCGCTGGAGAGAAGAGCTGTGGGCTCTGCAGGATGCTGACTCTGCTCTCTCCTCGGAGCAGGCGGCTTTGAGCAGCACAGACACAGAGGATTGCACAGACTGAGGGGGTTGGAAGGGCCCTGTGGACATCATCTGGTGCCCCCCGCCTGCTCCAGCAGGGTCACCCCGAGCAGGGGGCCCAGCATCGCAGTGTCCAGGCGCGCTTGGAATCTCTGCACACAAGGAGACTCCACAACCTCTCTGGGCAGCCTGGGCCAGGCTCCAACCCCCTCCCCCAAAACAAGTTGCTCCTCCTGCTCAGCTGCAACCTCCTGCCTTCCACTTGGTGCCCGCTGCCCCTTGGCCTGGCGCTGGGCACCCCTGAGCAGAGCCTAGCCCCAGCCTCTTGCCCCCCGCGGGCCCTTGAGCTCTTGCTCAGCATTGCTCAGCTCCCCTCTCAGGCTGCTCTTCTCCAGCTCCACAGCCCCAGGGCTCTCAGCCTTGCCTGCCCACACACATGCTCCAGCCCCGCAGCAGCTCTTCAGTGTCCACTGGACTCTCTCCAGTTGCTCCTGGTCTCTCTTGAACTGGGGAGCCCAGAACTGGACACAGTTCTCCAGGTGTGGCCTCACTGGGGCAGAGCAGAGAGGGAGGAGAACCTCCTTCGACCTGCTGGCCATGCTCTTGATTTAGCTTTCTGGAACCAACTAAATTCCACGTGTGGGTCCCATCCCCATAAAAAACCCATAGGCACAACCAGCACCATCATGCCCAGCTCGGGCGGCGGGGTGTTAACTGTCCAACCTCCTTGTTCTCCTCAGTCCTCACCCAGTGAAACCCATCAGCGCTGCAGTGCAGGAGGTCTCCAGTGAGAAGAAGCAGCAGCACAGGTCCAGCCTGTCGAGCGCTCTGAGCAACGGCCTGGAGAAGCTGAAGACGGTCACCACCAGCAGCGTCCAGCCTGTGGCCCCGTCCTCTCGCCTGGAGAAAACAGACTCGCAGTTAAAGGTAGGAACCTACCACCGAGGTGAGAGCTGCACCCCCAGCTGCTCGAGATGTTCTGCAGCTGGTGACGAAGGGTGGAGGCTGCGGCACCCGCCCGCTTGAAAGCCCAGTTTTTTTTTTTCTCCTGACAAGAGGAGAAGGAGCTTCCTGAAGCTGTCCTCAAATGCCGCTTGCCTGGCTCCGTTTCAAAGGCGTTGAGGCAAGGAAAATATCTTGTGTGGTACGTCTGAGGGCACGGTCTCACGGGCTTGTCCTCTCCTTCCCTTTGTCTGCTGCTGCCGTTTGCCTCCCCAGCTCAACATGTAAAATGCTGCAGCTGGGGTTCACCTGAGCGGAAGGACAAGTACAACCCTGCTGCAGCCAGAAAGCCCTTTGTGGTGCTGCAGGTAGTTCATGTGGTGGGTTAGGAGCACCTCACCTTGCCTGGGATGAGGTCTGGCTGGCTCCTGCTCCCCTGTGCTGCTCCAGCCTGACTGGAAGCCCCAGCTCTGCTGGGAGACCTGATTCCCCCAGATCTCATCGCCTGGGAGCTCCTGAGGGGTCCTTCAGCTCTTTATTCTCTTGCCATCATCTAAACCTGCTGCTGGAGGACTGGGGATGGGGGAAGCCCCAGGAATGGCGAGTAGCTAATGCCAGGTCTCATGATGGGTTCTGTGCCCACACCTTTGGCTTTTTACTGTTGGGAAGGAGAAGTTTGACACAGTGTTGGGGGAAACCCTGATAAACGATTCGCTTGGCTGGTGAAAGAGCTCTGTGGTCACCTCTGCCCGTATGGAGGAGGCTGCGTTGGTCTGGATGTCTGGGCAGTTGTTCTCTCTCCAGTATTGCTGGGTGAGAGCGTGGCACGTGGGAAGGCTGCTTCATAAAGCCAGGAGGTGAGAGCTTCATGGTGTCCTCAGGCTCGTTGGGTCAGGTTTGGAAAGAATCGTAGAATCATAGAATGGTTTGGCTTGGAAGGGAACTTCAAGATCATCTAGTTCTGTCCCTCTGCCATGGGCAGGGACACCTCCTGCTAGAGCAGGTTGCTCCAAGCCTCATCCCATCTGGTCTTGAACACCTCCAGGGATGGAGCATCACCTGACCCACGACGAGCTCAACCTGTGCCAGTGTCTCACCACCCTCATAATAAAGAAGACAAAACATAGAAGATCCCAGTTGCTTTGGTTGTTGCTGCATCTTGCAAACACTAAAGGGAGCAGCGGTTTTCATTCCACTCACTGAACGTTCTCCTTGGTTTCTCCCACAGGATCCCACCGTACTGGACCAGTCAGCCAAGTATTATCACCTGACCCACGACGAACTCATCCAGCTCCTGCTGCAGAGAGAGAAGGAGCTGAGCAAGAAGGAGGAGCACATCCACGAACTGGAGAACTACATCGACCAGCTGCTGGTGCGCATCATGGAGCAGTCTCCCACGCTCCTCCAGATCCCGCTGGAGGAAAACAAGACCAACTAACCTCTCCCCAGAGACCAGCGTCACTCGCCTAGAGCACTTCTCCAATAGCCACGCCGCAAACATCCCCGCGCTCCCCGCTCCTCTTCCGAGAGGGCTCCAGTGGCTTCTGTTCGCAGAGTTTAGCAGGAAAGTTTATCTGCTCCTCCCCAGCCCAAGCTTGTCCCAGCTCTGGCTCCAGGGAACTGTAGGGTGATGGGCTGTCACCCACCCTATGGTGAGGAGCAGAGCCCTCTGCAAGAGGCACACGCCTCCTTAGGTTCCCGTCGTTGTGACCAAGTGGCATCTTCTCAGGCACTCATCCTGCCAATGCTTTAAGTGGTTCACGGACGTTTGAGAGCCAGAAAACAACCACCTCACCCGTATCTTCATCCTGCTACTGCTGCTCTTCTACCTACAGTCTTCCACCTCTCTTTTCTCCAAAGTGGTGTACCCTGCCTGGTGGATGCTGTTCAATGCATTGAGGACATCAGGGATGCCAGAACTCAGTTCAGGGTCTCCCAGCACGTTCCTGTCCGCTGAACCTGCCGAGCCGGGCAATTAGGGGAAGGGGCTGTGACTTGTTGGGTGCCTCTTTCCCTTCCTGCCCCATACGTTGTACCCCCAAACGAAGCGTCTCCATCTGAAGAGCCACCTCCAGGTTGTGCCAGTACCTGAGCCTGTGGGAGATGCTACACCAAGCGACAGAGGCCGTAAGGGACTTGAGCCGATGTCACCGCCTGATGGTGAGCAGAGTCGTGACGCCGCCTGGCTTACCCACCTCAAAACTGAGCTTGAGAGATGGCAGAAGGGCCAGCGATGCTCTGCGCACCATCAGGAGATCTTCTCGAGCACCACCCAACCCGTCACAGGGTTGGCTGACACCCGAGGGGGCAAGCTCATCTCTGTCTAAACCACAGCTGAATTATTTTCTACTCGATGTCGCCCAGGAATTGCTTTCCACTGGCTGCCCCTCCATCATCGACTCCGCATCGTCTTCCTCCACGCAACAGGAAAAACGCCATCGGGACCGAGAGCTCGTGCACAGAGAAGGGCGTCTGACCACCTCTATGCATGACACCCCGCTGGGGTCCGGCGTCCACCAAACACCCCCAGCAACTCAGCCATCACCCCTGACCCCCCTTCAAACCAGTATTAGCACCCGACGCCGCTCGAATTGTATCGCATCTACGCGCTGGTGTGAGATCTCGGGTGGCTTGGGCCCGCGTGTAAGTGTTGTAGACCAGATCCTGGGGGGAGCTGAACGCTGCTGCCTGTCGAGCAACCTCCTCGAGGTCTCTGATTCGCGTGGTTTAGCAACCCTTGGTGATGTCAGGCTGAGGAGGGTGAGCGATGCTCCTCACCACGCCCGGGGACGGCGCAGCGTTGGATTTGGAGACGCTGTGGAAGGGCGTAGAAAGGATGTTGCTCCCTCTCTCGTTCCGCCAGGGTTTGGGCTGGAGAAGGTGCCCGTGCAGGCAGAGGGTCAGTTGGTGTGGCACTTGAGCTGTCTTGATTGATGTAAAGCATCTTCTCTCTCCTGTAGATCTCCCAAAGTCACTGGATTCCTTTAAACCCTTCCTATTCTCCTTAACTCGCCTCGACGTACACCATGGCTTTGGAAAATGGTGCCTTTCGCAACACGACAGTAGCAGTTTCCTACCAAAAAAACCCCAGGCTCTGAAATGCAATTCTCAGCTCGACGCAACCCATCTCGGGTCAGCTTTCTCTTCTGCCCTCCTGGGTTTAATTTTGAGCACAGGCAGCAGAACCTTCCCACCCCTGTTTGCTTTTGGTCTTTGGCAGGAGTTCCGCGCGGGCAGCTCGCGGGGCGTAGGAGGTGGAGCTATTGAGGTGACCTCAGGGGAAGAGCAGACCCCAAGTGCTTCAAGACAAACCAGAGCTGGACAAAGACAGTTGTTGGGTCACGCTTGAAGTCTGAGGTTGAGGGAAGCAGGTAAGAGCTTGTCAGGAGAAAAGGAGGGTTGGTGTTGCTGTCATTGGCAACGTGTGGTCATATCTAGCCTGTAGGACCATGGTATGAAGAGGAGGATTTGTCACCCGGGAGGATACTGGGTAGAGTATCTTGGCCCTTCTCTCCAGCTTGCCTTTGCCCCTTGTCAGAAGTCATCTTGGGGTTTTGCACTTCTCTGCCTGCGTCTTCACGCTCCTCCTCCCTCTGTGTGTCTCAGGTCGGGGACCTTGTGTCTGGTGGAAGACGCAAGGGGCTGAGGGAAGGTGTTTAGAAGGCACCACCAAACCTCTCTCTGCCTGTGTAATCAAAGATCCCGTGGCCTGAGAACAGGGTTCCCTTTCGGGGTGCCTGTCTCTCGCAGGGGAAGCTCTCCCCTTCCCTGGAGGTGAGCAGGGAGGACTTGGGGACAGCTGGAGAGCATCCCAGCATCAGAAGAGCAGCGTGACACGAGGAGGAGGGCCGGGAGAAGGTGCAGCCCCACCGCCGGGCAGGGACGCTGAGAGCTGAGGGCTCCAATCAGGCGGGTGTTGGTAAGAGGGGGGCGCAGAGCCGAGATCTCGCAGCAGCGGAGCCAGGGGCCCACGCTGGGCTCCCCACTCCCTGCTCATGAGCTGCTTCCTGAAACTCCTCCGCCGGCGTTGTAGGTGCTCCCCACACACAAGTGCCAATGTTTATGAGGATCTCGCCGCACCTCCTCGCTCCCTGCTCCTCCTCCGTCACGTTCCACCACCTCCCTCATCCCCCGTTCTGCCTTAGTCAGCTCTGCCTTTTATCTTGTTTTTATTTTTTTTTTGTTTTACTGTTTTTCTCCAAAGCTTGAATGTTTTTTGCACTTGAATATCTAAAGTTACTCTCGGAGCCGCGCCGGTGCGCGGCCCTTTCAGCAATACGTGCGTCCTTCCTCCCGTGCCCTGCCTCGACGCCGTCCCCCTGGCTGCCTTTCATCCATGGACTCGACTCGGAGGACGGCGCAAGCGGAGCTACGACGCTCCTCCCTTGATTTCGTGACATTGCAGCATCTCCAGAGGCTGAGGCGGGGGGCACGGGGACTTTGGCATCACACACGAGATGGAAGCGGCTCCGGAAAAGACCGAGCAGTGCCGACAGCCCTGGTGTGTTGTGGCCGTCCTTGAAATCCGGAGGTATCTACAAATCGTGACGACTCGTGCGTAGGGAAAGGCATCCCAAAGGTGCTTCCGTCTTCGTTCCCTGTTTCCGTTCTCGCTGTCCTCCGAATGTGGGGGTTTTCCCCCCGCCACGTAGGTTTTATTCTGCACATAACAGCAAGCGAGCTTGGCCACAACCTGGCGCTGAAGCCAGAACCTGTGTCTTTATTTTCTTTTTCATTCTAAGTGCACCAGGGGGAAATGGTTTTGAGCGCTTCGGTGTTTCCTCGTAGAGCAGGGGATGAGAAAAAGAAGCCGGGGAAACGTTCTCGAGTTGCTCCCGTTCCCAAATCCCTGTCGTTAGGGCTTGATTTGCAAAAACCAGAGGGGGCGAGCAGCGCTTCTGGGGCTGTCGCTGTTTGCTTGAACCGAGCAGAGGAGAAGCGTGGGATGGGCCAGCAGCGGCTCTTCACGAGTTCTGCTTGAACCCAGCCACAACAATTCCTCCCTAGTTTTGCCTCCTGGTCCGTCTTTCTCCACGCTCGAGCTGTTTCACGAGGTCTTCCACAGGGGGCTGTTGCTCCCAGCTCTGCTCTGCTTTTCTTGCCAGCCCATCGCTGGGTTTCTTGCTTCTCAAAAGAACTTCGGCCAAGTGATTTTCTTGTTTTGCCTTGATTCTTCTGGCCCAAAGCCACGGGCCGGAGGAGCTGCCAAGGTCTATCCTTTAAAACTGGAACAAACCCGAAGGGACGCGGATAGCCAAGTGTCGCGTAGGCTCGGCCCGACGACTTGTCTGCGAAGAAACCGCCGCCTGTTCTGCGTTGGAAACGTGGGGTGGAAAGAACCATCCCAGAACCGGAGAGGCAAACGTCGGGTGGTTTTTTTGGGGCTGTCGATTTCCCTCGTGCTTCGCGTACGAGGGGAGTCGGCTTCTGGGTGTTTCACGTTTTAATAGTCGCGACTAATGTTTATAAAGAGCTTGTTATTTACGTTTTAAGCACTTTAAAAGAGAGAGGAAAAAAAAATAATAATAAAAGTTGTTCAAGCTGTTCCTAGATACTTCGGATTTATTGACAACAGCGTCTGTGCTGATAGCGCTTGGACGGGGAGTGACATTTCTCTGTTTATTTGCTGAAGGAGGATGATGGTGGCCAAATTCTCCAGCAGCTTTTCCAGCACCGTTAACAGTCCCCGAGCGCCCGTCGCCATGTGGTGGCTGCAGGGATGGTGGTGTTCCAGGGTTACCCGGGGTTCCTCCACAAATATCACCCCTGCCTCCATCAGTTGNTACCTTCCAACCCAAACCATCCTCTGCTTCCGCAATTCTACTTCTCACTGTTGCCTTCCCCCTGCACAGCAGGTTATTTTTGTGTTCCTGAGGATTTGTGGAAAAGCAGCAGCTGCACAGAGGAAACTCCACAGCAGCGCTGGAGGAAGAAGAAAGGAGAGCTGGTGTTGCATGGTTGACACTGGAGAGTTCATCCTCGGGGTGCCTGGTGAGCAAACCTGGCTCTGTCACGGGGACAGCGATTCTGTGATTCTGTGACAGGAGCTTTTCCCTGCTCTTGGGCACTAAGCTCCAGCGTTTAAAGACTGGATGCCACACTTAGTGGCAGGGTTTAGCTGAGTGGTGGTGGTAGGTCCTAGGCTGGACTCGATGATCTAAGAGGTCTTTTCCAGCCTTAATTATTCTGTGATTTTATGATTCTCCCCCTTTTGCAGCAGCCCCAGCTTGGCTCGGGACTGACCTCAGCCGAGACCTTTGCCTCCAGCTCCTCAGCCCTAATCCCACCCAGCTGTTCCACCACCCAGCTCTTCTACTCTCCCAGGCCCGATTGTTTCTTCGATCCTACATTTTCCTTCCAAAAAACCCGACGAACCTCCCCCTTAAGCTTCGGTAAATGACTCCGCTGTTCCAACTCCGAAGAGTTTCGGTAGCTCTAATCCCAGTTTATTTTTCCATCCCGCTGGACCGTGAGCTCGGCACCTGTCTGGGGGAGGATCACGTTAACCTTGAGAGCTTGGATGGGCTGGAGGAGGCGAGGGGAATGTCCCAATACTGCGCAGGATCAGGGCGCTGAACTCTGACCCCCTGCAAGACTATCCTAAGTAAAGTCAGCCCGAAGTCTGAGGCAAAAAAACAAAAAGGGATTCGGAGCCTTTAGTCCTGCTAAAAAACCGTGATTACGTCGGCTCGGAAGCTTAAGCACAGGCTGGGGGCTGATGCAGATAATTCAAGGAGAGCTGGCTGGGTTTGTTTTGTTAAAGCCGGAGTTTTGCTGCCCGCCCGCCGCAAGTTTTGCTTTTTATCAAAATCTGGCTTTGCAGATGGAAGCCGACAAAGAAATGTTCCTGCGACTTTCTCCCCGAGCCAGCAGGCAGCCCAGCCCCGCACCCGGCTGCCGCGCGCGGGGTGAGACCCCCTCAAACCTCCCTCGCTTTCTAGAGGAGCTCGGAGGGGGCTTCATCTCCCCCCTAAACGTGGAGAAACATCAGCGTTGGCTTCTCAGCGTGGATCTGGGGAAGCAAAACCACCCCCACCCCCCTTTCCTCGGTCCCCCAAACCAGGGAAGCGGGAGTTTTGTCAGTCTGAGCGGAGCCGGGGAGATTGATATCAGCCAAAGAATTGATATTCTTTCTGGTATTTAACCAAAAAAGTGATAGTCTTATGTCACTCCAAATGGGGTTTGAGATAAACAGATTCTCTCCCCGCTGTTGTTACAAAACATTTCGTGTGTCAACATGAAGGGATTGTATCAATTCTCTGGCTCTGAGCTGTGATGAGAGCAAGGGGGGGGGTAGGGGTGGGTTTCCCTCGAGCGGAGACGGAAGGATTTGGGTTATCGTCCGTATTTATCGATGGTTTTGCTGCATTTACTTTTTTGCGGGTCACAGAATGGTTTGGGTTGGAAGGGACCTTAAAGGTCACCTTGTTCCAACGCCCTGCCGTGGGCAGGGACACCTCCCAGTGCTGGATGAAGCCTTTAGAAAAATAAGAGTGGCTTTTGTGAAGCCTTAGTCACAGCAAAGCTGGGTTGTTTTTTTTCCTTTTAAGCAAGAGCTCAAGGGCCCGCGGGGGGCAAGAGGCTGGGGCCAGACTCTGCTCAGGGGTGCCCAGCGCCAGGCCAAGGGGCAGCGGGCACCAAGTGGAAGGCAGGAGGGTGCAGCTGAGCAGGAGGAGCAACTTGTTTGGGGGGCGGGTGTTGGAGCCTGGCCCAGGCTGCCCCGAGAGGTTGTGGAGTCTCCTTGTGTGCAGAGATTCCAAGCGCGCCTGGACACTGCGATGCTGGGCCCCCTGCTCGGGGGGACCCTGCTGGAGCAGGGGGGTTGGACTCAACGATCTCCAGAGGTCCCTTCCAGCCCCCACCACGCTGGGATTCGGTGATAATGACTGACATTGTACCACAAGCAGCGAGGTACGATGGGCAGCGGTAAAATGTAGCTGCAGGAGCCCTGGTTGTGCTGAGGAGGCCAAAAGGAGGTTGGAGCCCGTGAACCCCCTGCCCTGGTTGCACCACAGGAGCAGCAGCCACCAAGTGCTGCCCACTCCACAGGGTTTAACTAAAATAAGCAAACCATTAACACCAAGGGCAGGGTCCAGGGACTGCATCGGGGACACTGCAGTGAGCAGGAGCTGCTGTTGGACCAGGTATTTGCTCATCCTCTCTTTGTTCCTGGAGAGAACTCGTATTTTTGTGCACACAACGTGGCCAAGGGGCTAAGGCCAAGGTCGGAGACCAGGCAGAGCAACAGCCCTGGGCAGAAGCTCCCTGCTCCAGCAGCAGCTTCAAGCATGACTGAAGGTGTCATTCTTGCAGCACGTTCTCCACCAGGCCCCTTTTCTACCCCTTTTTCTACCCGAAACTGGAGGAGATTTGATCTTCAGTGAAGGGGATCGATGCTGAATTAACCTTAAAAAACCCTCACAAATTGGGTTTGCAGATGAAAACAGAGCAGGGGAAAAAAATCCGCATAAAGTGGAGCAGCAGCAAAATGTAATGTACAGATTTTTCCCTGTAAAAAAAAAAAAGGGGGGGAGTGTGTGTATGTTTAAGCTATATTGCTTAACTCCTCTTCCTGACCCTCTCTGTCATCTGCTGCCTTCACTTCTCCCTCCTCTCACACCTTGCCTGCCTCCCCTGCTCCGTGTATTTACCAGCATCTTCAGCTCTTCCTCGGAGAATTGATCCTAATCCTCCAAACAATTTCGCCGGCATTGGAAAGACCAGACCCTTCTGATTCCACTAATCTAGAGAAGAGGATTCTGGAGATGGCTTCGTGCCCACCCCCTCCTGCCCCCAGCTCCTTTATCTCCACGGAGCGGAGCGCGGAGGAAGCGGACGAGTCAAGTCTGCAACTCAGTCAAATTATTATCTCCAGGTTTCCCATTCTTCAATTTTAATCACGGATTTTAAAGGTCAAGAGCAATTGTTTAGCTCCCGTCGAGGTAAGAGTATCGATTTCCGCGAGGAAATGATGGAATTTGAGGGTTTATTTTGCAGAAGATTTGGAGATTTCACCTCTCTGTGTTTTATTATTTGCTCAAACAATTCAGGAATTAAGGCAAACGTATGCCAGCATGATGAGGCTTGGAAGGGATCTGTGGAGATCATTGAGTCCAACCCTCCTGCTCCAGCAGGGTCCCCCCGAGCAGGGGGCCCAGCATCGCAGTGTCCAGGCGCGCTTGGAATCTCTGCACACAAGGAGACTCCACAACCTCTCTGGGCAGCCTGGGCCAGGCTCCAACACCCTCCCCCCAAACAAGTTGCTCCTCCTGCTCAGCTGCAACCTCCTGCCTTCCACTTGGTGTCTGTTTCTCTGTCCTGGCGCTGGGCACCACATTTTGCAGCGAGTCCCTCGTGAAGTGCTCAGAAACACCATGAGGTGTCTGTGCTTTCAGGGCAGGAAGAACGAAGCCCTGTCACCTGGGTGCAGCCGGTTGCCTCAGACATCTCCATTAGTTGCTAAATTTGACCCTGTTGTTTCACGAAAAGCAGGGAGAAGTGGCAAGCGAGATGTGCGTAGGGGGATCTTGCTACGAAGAGCCCTGAGGTCACCCAGGATTACCCAAGAGGAACACCCTGCTCCTCCCAGTTCTGAACCTGGGAACATGCAATGTGTCAAACTCATCCTTGTGGACCATGGAGCAGATCCTCCTAAAAGCTCTGCTAAGGTCTGTGGAGGACAGGGAGGTGATTACAGCCAGC
>WEIS01017354.1:723-29913 GCA_013389965.1 Todus mexicanus
TTTATTGACTGAACACTTACCTGAAAACTCACACCACTGTAAGTAAAAAATGGTACTTCTTTTGCTCATGATGTGAAAAGTCATAGTAAAAGCCTTTGTGTGAAGGGCAGGTTGGTTTGGGTTTTTTGGGGGGGCGGGTTTGGGTGAGGTTTTTTTTGAAGGGTCAGGTGTTTTGATTGCAACCACGTTACTGCTTTTTTGTCAGCTGTATGACTTTTGAATTGTAAAGTTATTTTTATGTGAATAATGGGTATACATTTTATTCATTAAATGTATTTGAAAACCATAGGGTTTTTCTCCTTCCAATAAAAAGTTCACACTTGAACCAGGACCATTTTGTACAGAAATGTCCTCTTTGAGACATATGCCAGTACTACTACTTCTGAGAATGAACTGCCATCAACCTAGCTTGAACTAGTGGTGCAAGCATCAGATTTGCAGAAGGTGACTGCAGTCCAAGGGCCACACCTGCTGCACTCCTGTGACCCGTGTCAGCCCTGCAGGCAGAACCTAAAGAACAATTCTGAAGGGGTATCTCTGAGGTCTGAGATAAATGTGATCTTTAAAATGTATGGCTTAGCAGCCTCTGCAAGTGATTTAAGAACTTCAAACGCCTGGTAGTTAGTGGGATTTCTTTCCCTAATATATGTAAATTTGATAGGTTGCCCCTGGTTGTATTTTCTGTTAATGGTTTGATCAGCTAAAGTGGGTTGGGACTGGACTGGGAAGTTAACCCCAGGACCCTGGATTTCAGTGGGTACTGAAAGCCAGGAGTGAAAAGTGGAAGGTATAAAAAAACCACCAGTATAAAACACTCCTTAGGATTAAACAGTAGAGCAGCCCCAGAACCCAGCTGAATCCTGCTCTGTTTTGGTAACCCAACTGCATGTTCAATTCCTTCCACCGTGTGGTGCAGTTTCAAGTGACAGGAGAAAGCTGCCTGCAGCCCTGCACTTGGAACAGTTGCAACACAGCGTCAAGGGCTGGCCAGCAGATTAAAAAAAAAAAACGGAACGAACAGCCCCTTTATGGAGCTACTGCGTAAGACAAAGACACTGTGCACTGCCAGTAGAAGTATGTCTGCTCTGCTGAACCTCGGCAGGCCAAAATGGGCTGTGAGCCTCAGCAGGGCTCAGGTGTACACCATCAGGCATTCTGCAGAACTGTAAGAACTGCAAGTAGGGAAAGCAGATGTTTAGGCACAGAGCAAGGAGTAGGCAAGCAAAGAACCCCATGAATTCTTAGACGTAAGCACTTACATCTCGTTGTGTCACCAGCCTCAGGCGTGCACTTTAGCACTTCCTTTCCCCATCCAGAAACAATGACAGCAGTGGATGTTTTTCCCCCTTCTGCTAGGCATGGAAGGACACGTGGTCTTAATTGCTAGATGTTTTAATCAGTGGCACTAGTGTTCTCACGCTGATTTATGACGAGTTGTTAGGGTGCACCAACCAGATTTTGCATTCAAGATCTGTGTATTTCCCTTCTCACAAAAACGCAGCTAGAAAAACTGAGTTTACACTTGCTTTATTACAAAATAACCAATCCAGTTCCAGTTCTGCATACTCACAGGCACCCCTGGGAATTTCTTTCCTATGGCTGCATAGAAATCACATTTCTGAATGCCACACTGAAGTGAGGGAGATGCAAATGACTGTATCATCTCCTGCTATTGTTTGCTTGTCTACCTTTGGCTGATGCATCCGAAGAAGGCCAGGATGTAATGCTGCGTGAAGCATAACCAATAATCCTGATGCTACATGAGGCAGCACCCAAGTTCATCTGTAGTGAACCAGACAGAATGAAGCACACGTCTTCCGTAGATACTTCGTAGTTTTCTCTCGTGGCTACTCTGACAGCTTCTTCTCTAATAACTGCTTCACCAGAACAGGATTGGATCGTCCTTGTGTCTCTCTTTGTACAAGGCCAATTAACTTATTCAGAACTTTTTGATTTCCCGCTTTTATCGCCATAACCTTTGAAGAAAAAAAAGACAACAGACACCACTGTTACAGTCAACCTGGACATTTTCACTCATTCACAGCCAAGGTATGAGTATTTTTGTCTTCTGGACCATTGCAGTAAAGTACTGGTTTTGGACTAAGGTGTTATTTTTAAAAACTGCCTTCAGCTTTGCAATAAGCTCTTGCTCTGCTCCTATGAGGTGATAGCAAGTCCCTGCAGCAGCAGGACCTTACCACCAATAGAAAGATCTCCTCTTAAGGAAAAAGTCAGAAAACACTTTTGGATTTTAACAGCGTCTGCAACCTCCTGGAAAAAAGCCAGAAAAATGAGACTGACTTCATTTTGCTAATACGATCTACCTTTTTGCTCAATATTCTGTCCAGTTATAACAAGTAATTTGCATCAAATCACAGTCTATTTGATAGTAGTGGGGAGGTCCTTCAAGTGCAGACGTAGGTGGTTTTGTAACAGTATGTTCTTTCCTTTAAGCAAGAAATCCTTTGCAACACAGCAATCAATTAACTGATCAGAAATATGACCTGCTATCACATAGCAAGTGTTCGATGCAACATCGCCTACAAAACAGCAAGGGCCAGATTTAAAAGCTAAGTAAAGATACTGAAAAAAGCATTGGAAATTTCATGTTTGGGTGTTCTTAAGGGAGATGCTACTGCTGAAAAACAAGTGTCTGGCCTTCATATTGTTTGTGTGTCAGGGAGAACATTCTTGAGAATGTCAGAGTTACTGGGCAAGACATAATAGCTTCCATTATGCAGGATGTCATATTTACAGATATTTAAGGAAGGATTGTGAACATATGAACCACTCACTGTGCCAATACCAAGCACAAATGCAAATATTGCTACTCATTATGGTTTCCAAATTAGTGGCAGTCAAAAATCATCTCTGTTGTCACAATATGGAAAGGACTCATTATTCCTGATCTGCTAGAAATTACCTATATGGGGCAGAGAGCAGTACAATCCAGATACTGCATGTTTATAAAGTGCTCAGTGTTGGCTTGAGCAACTGTTTGTCAGTTAATTTTAAAGAAAGTAAGTTAACTATCAGAAAGCATGGCATACTTTTTTTATTATTATTATTCCTGTCAAGTACTCAGCTAATGCTATGTTGTAAGGTGAGCTCTTGCAGGAGTTTAAAGCAGTGGCTTACAGGCTTTTAAAGATAGCTTTTGCCTCAGCAAAAGATAACCTGGAAGAAGTAGGGAAGTGAGGCCATTCTGCTGCATTTGGCTTACCTAAAACAGTGGAAAACAGAGAGGAATTACATTCTTGGAGAAAATGTTATTACTGAAATGGGAGCGTAGTTACGGACCTTTGGCTTCTGCACTTCCCAATCAGTTCTAATGTTCTTTCTGTCCACACTTGTGCTTCCACCAGTCTGAAAATACAGCAGCACTTTTATCAGGCTCTGCAAGTGAGTCAGTCTGATGGAGGTCACGCCGACCTACTGCAAGCTCATTTTCTTTATCGAAAGCTCTTGCAGAGCTGTTAGCATCCCCCAATGAGTTCTGGGGTGGGTGGTATTGTTCTCAAAAGATGTTAATGTGGTTTTCCAAATGGCAAATGTGTACAGACAATGTTTATATAAGAAATAAGCTATTCACTTCTGCTTTTACGTTTTCACTCCAGAGAATATAAAAGCACTTGTTTTCTTTTTGTGTTTTATAAAGCAGATTTTAGACTCTGTCAAGATCCCTTCCCACTCCTCCCCTTCATGATCAACAAGGGCTTTTTTTTTTTTTTTTCCCTGTTTCCGGGCTCAGACCTTTTTTAGACCAATGAGCCATGCAGGCTGCTGTGTGTCCTTCCAAGGAGATGGGAAAGAGCCAAACCCCAATCTTTCCTACCGGAGCATTTGTGCTGCTGCCACAGCCCAGCAGCAGGGCGTACAGTACGCAGCTCTGGAGCCACCAATGCCTCTGCCACAGCAGCCCAGCTCCTTTGCACCCCTACTGTCAGGCAGGAGAGCCAGCTAGACTCATCTCTTTGGCAGTGGAGGGAGACAGAGACATGGCAAAGAAACAGATACAAGTAAAATTTTTTGCCTTGCCAGGTCTGATACAGCCTCTAATTCCACAACTAATATACGCCTTGCTGGCAGGTAATTTCAATCTCCAGCTTCAGAACAGTTTAACAGCATTGCCCTAGTATCACAACAGATGTCATAAAAATCAAGAGTTATGTGGCCGGGTGGCGAGGTCAGGCTAATGGCAGTAGAGCTGAAGAGGGACAGGGCCCTGCAGTTTTGCTTTCCTGCCTTAAATTTTTATGGTCTCTCAGAATGACTTAGCATATTAGCCAGACTGGTAATTTCTTCTGCTGATCATTGTGTCAGCTTCCATTTCAAAAAAACACTTAGGAAAATAGGAGAGGAGAAGAAAAGCCTGATAATATCTCAGCAGCAGTTTTAATGCTTCTGTACTGGCTCTAGAGCTCAAATGCCAATCAAAAGGAAAAAAAAAAAGAGAGAGGCCGTTTCAACCCCCTCCTTAGTGCCACAGCCTGCCATAGTGCACAAGCTTCCTGGCACCATTGTAATCACCTCATTTTCTTGTCCATCAATCACTGCCTGGCAGATCTTTTCAAGCTCTTTTTGATCCTGTATCATTTCAAGTTTCTTTTCTTTAACAATTTTCAGAGGAGTCTTCCCTTCTCCCTTCCACAGTTCAGCAAGCACCTGAAAAAAATCACAATGAGTAGCAAAGGTCAGTGTCTTGATTGCAATGCTGTTTACCTGCAGTGTTTGAAGCCAGATTTTAGTTAAAGCAAGAGCAGATTGTCTAAATGTGAACAAACCCAAGATTTAATCTTGTGCCTCGCTGAAAGGGCTCCTGTACCCTCCCTCCTTTTTTGCAACCTGAGAAGACATTTTCACTTACTTCATGGGTACAAGTTAATGGTTCATAACCAGTGCTCTGCACCCTACCGCAGTATGGGGAGATGCCCACTACTACCAGGGATAGTACCTCTTCAAAGAACTTTGCCAAGCCCTGTGTACCTTTACAAAGAAGTTCTTCACCATGATGGTGGTGAGACACTGGAATGGGTTGCCCAGAGAGGTGGTAGAAGCCCCATCCCTGGAAGCCAGCTGGATGGGACTCTGAGCCACTTGATCTAGTGGAAGGTGTCCCTGCCCATGGCAGGGGGGTTAGAACTAGATGATCATTGAAGTCCCTTCCAACCCTGACAATTCTACGATTCTATAATTCTACCTCACTGCACTGAGCTGCTGCCCTCACTGGGAGAGGGGGCCACCACAGCAGATACTGCCACTGACTGCAAGGCTGCTCCTCCAGCAGTACTCATGCTCATCTCCCATTATTCATGAGAAACTGCCCAGGAGCAGTTAAGAAAATGCATTTCCATGAGCAATGCCTCTGCCTCGGAACCAACGATTAGCTGACTATTGTACCAAGTCCAAGCCCAAGTAACTCACTCCATTACCAGTTATCTTCTGCAAGCTGTAATGAAGATACGTATGACAAAGCAGAAGAAAAATAGTGCCGAGCAGAATGAATGTTGCTGCTCCAGACCCCTGTGCATCACCTCCAAGGACTGGAAGCCTGGGCCAGCCCAGGCTTCTGGAATAATCACTTGTTAATGCTATTGTGTTTTCCTACACTGTAGCAGGACCATCACCCTGGAATAAACCTGAGAGAACATTTATAAAAAAACAATTTCCTTGGGCAGTTATTTCCTGTATTCCCTTTGCTTTTATTTCAGAGCTGTGGGAGGAGAGAAAGAAAACCTTTATTAGAACAGCAGCTTGTGCTCCATCCTGAACTGAAGATGCAATTGTATGCTTAGGCCATTGCTGTGTACCGACATGGAAATGAATGGCATGTTAAAATTTCAACATTAAATACTTGCTGTGGGATGAAAAAGAGGCTGGGAGGGGGAGATGAGAAGGAACATTCAAACTGCACACTAAATCAACAGCAGGGCAGCAACACAACTTAGGAAAGATGAAGCATGTGGGACGGTATCTTTACTGCAGCAATTTTCTTCAGCATGCAGAATTTTCTGGTGCAGAAGACCTTAAGTTAAACACTTCTGTAGCCACAACAGGTATTTAAAAACCATGCACTGACACAATTCCTGCAAGAGGAGATACATTTGCCAGTGGCACCCCAAAGCTTTTTATGGGATCTTATCACTCTACTGGAGACCTTGACAGAGGGCAATGACACATAGCTGTATTGTGGCAGCTACATCTTGGTTTTTTCCCTGTAAGAGGGCTAAAGGCACATCACAATATTAAAGTAACTGGTAAGTAGTCAAAGTGACAACTGCTTTAAGTAAAGCTTTCAGATGTTTCCAGCAAAATAAAACGGTGCAGTATATCACGTCAGCTACAAGATCTTCCTTCTAGGGCAGTGCTTGAAAATCATCATACAAATGCTATGTGGAATACTGTAGAAAGAAATACACCCAGCAGAGATTCAAGCTGTATGCAGCCGCTTGCCTTTTTCTAGTTGCAGTCCATTGCTACCCCAGGCAGCCCCCTCCCCCTCCTTCCCTGAGGGACCAGGCAGGAAGGCTTCTGTTCTTGAGGCCTCCCATGGCACTGGGAAGGTACATCACCCCTCAGATGGAGCACAGCACAGGCCACAGCAAAACATCCTGGAGAGTCTGAAGTGCGGCACAAATCAGGGGCTGGGCAATGAATAAGCCATATTGCTCTCCTGGAGACAGGCAGATGTAATTTGTGTAGGACTGGTATGTTTTCAAGCAGGATGCCATGGGCTGCAGGAGGGGAAAATCTGCAACAAACAAAATCTACGCAGCTGACCATGGCAGAGTTACCCAGGAGCAGCTCATATATCAGGCTGACTTAGGTCAGGGGCAGGACAGGTTGACAGTCAGAAATCCAGCTCTGATTCCCTGCTACTCATATGCCAAACATCTCCTGGCACTGACAAAAGCTTGCCCATTAGAAACCTTCAAGGCACCAGGTTTTCCCTGTGACATCTGCATCATATGTACTTTTCAATTTGGTAACAAGCATCTCCACTTAGCTAGTAGAGCAACACTGTTATCAAGGCCCTTGCTTGTTTACAGGTATGTAGGAAAGCAGAAAGAGATGTGGCCAAGACCTGTCAAAGATGCGCTTTAAAAAATGTTTCTCCACTTGACAAGGAGTACAAATCTAAAGAAAGCAGTTAAAAAAATTATTTCAACTCATTTACACAAACTGCCTGCACCAGAACAGAAGGATCAAATTATGAAGTCTCCAGAGCCAAAACAAGAATCTCAGGCCTCATTTCCATTACTGAAATCTCAGTAGTTTCTACTATTGATTCTTGCCTGAGCTTGATTAGATTTTAATGATGTTCTGTGGTCTCTGCCTACACAGGCATAGCAGCAATCCACTGGTCAAGATGAATTAATCAGGGCTTATACGTCTGGCTGCCATGGGCATCATATCAAACATTTTGCAACTGGTGAACGTGCCAGCTGACTGCTGCGTCTGAGAACGCTCCAACTGGAAACCCTATCTGCAGTGATTTGCTGCCAAGGGTGGGAGGCAAGCAGCAGGCAGTACCACTCCACTAAGTCCTCTGGGCATCTCTCCTTTCCAGTGATGGAAGCCTTGATGTCTGGCAGTTGTCCCTCAGCCTCTGACAAAAGTGAGGGGCAGGCTGGGTCCAGTCCTCCAGATGGTATAGCCATAATTGTCAAAGCAGATGGTTCTGTTTAGGTTTGTGTACTGTACTTATTTCCCTGCTCTCTACTTCAAAGTAAGGGTGCCAAAAAGGCCTGCTGAAGTCACTCCCTGGGCAACTGCATCAGTAAACTAAACCTGGGGTCTGCTCTGCTCCACACCCTCCTACAGATCCCAGATAAACACAAGACAATGGTGTCCACGCGGAGCTGCTCCTGCATGGCTCTCAACAGCAGGGGCAAGCTTCTGTTTCCCTGGCCCAGGAACCAGCCTCTTCCCATAACGCTGTGACTCAAAGGCAGGCCCCTTATGCCAGAGCTGCACTCATTGCCAGCTCTGCGAACGACGACTGAGGCCCCAATTTGGGCATACTCCCCATCAGACTGGTTTCAGCCCTGAGTGGAGCAGCACCAGCAGCTCCTCAGCTCCCACTATGGGCTTCAAAACGGTGCCTCTCGGGTGGGCCGCAGCACATGCCTGTGCATGTCCCTGATCCAGGACACGCTCACTCCACAGCCCTGCACGCTGGCAAAGCTGGAAGCTGCTCCCCTTTGCACAGGCACACCAGGCTGAAACTGATTCAGAGACCTTGGAGTAGGATGCTATATTTGATGACAAGTTGGGTGGGAACTCTGTAATTACCTAAGTGGTAATTATGTAAGCACACAGTGCCGTTTCCTTGGCATATGCATCCTACCATACAATGTTCTGTGTCTATAATCAGTGCTCTCAGCTTTTATCTGCCTCTGTTTCAGTGCCTTATACAGCAGAGATCGAACACAAAGCCTCTTAAAAAATTTAAACTGTTAACAGCTTCCTGCAGCGAGCGTGTGTGTATGTCTGCGCGCTCACCCCATCAAACTCTTCCATCGTGTCTTGTTGGATCTGTCCTTAACGCAGCAGCTCATTCTCCCCCACCCCAAGTGCTACAACTCATCTGCCGTTCTGTATATATAGCCCTTACTGCCCTTGGGCCATCCAGTATCTCTGCCTGCTGCTGAGAATTGTTATAAACATTTGTTATTCTTCCAACGTCCAGGCAACCAAAAATACTTTTCTAAATGTGGCAAGGTTTCTGCAGTTTGATAGCATCACGCAGCAATGGCAAACAGTACTGTTATTTCTCTGGGTCCTATTTCAGAACACCGAGGACAATGTGCACGTAACAAGGAGCTGGTAATTAAACAGAAAAGCATCTCTGAAATTCTTGACATTTCATAACCTGTCAGAAGTGCTGGCACACAAATGTATCACAAAGCAAGAAACTCCCACAGAAGAGCATTAGTACCTTGCCACTACCTCCCAAAGTTAAGCCTGGAGTTCCCTTTCAAAAGGAGACACCGAACTGATGGGTGTGCCATAACCCTGCAGGCACAGAACCACTCCGCGTTCCAATGCATCTCCTATTAATACTTCAGCTCCATTTTGAATGTTGTACTTTTCCAATCCACAATTTCCAAATGCACATGCCTGAAGTCAAGCACGTAAATCCTTATTTATGACGCCTGTCATAAGCAGCTGGCTCTTCACATAAGCAGACCAACAACAAGCCCAACTAAATTAAGAGCTGGAAGCATCTCCAAAAAAGAAAACAACAAACCAGGAAGTTTAAGTGTCTCCAAGTAGGGTAAAGAGCCACATTTGCAACAACATTACCATCAGTACTTGCTTCAGAGACCCATGATAGCCTCTGCTCAAAGAAGCAAGGATAAAAGAAAGGCCCAGACCTCTCCACTTCGACTCAGGCGTACACCAAAGCAGAACTCTTGTTGTGACTACGCTCAGGGGAATTAAATCCTTTTCCACATGCTAATGCTTGGGAACATAGACCTCATTGTCTCTTAGCTCCTAATAACTGATACTCTCAGCTTAACTGCAGGTCATGTATTAGCTCCCACTGACCTTTCACCCAGGTCTGACTTGAACTGTAAAACTGAGATCTCGCATCCAGTTTGTTCAGAAGCAAGAAGACTTCACATTGCTTAAAACTATTACTTGGGGTGTGCCCCCCTCTAACACCGAATGTGCAGAGGTATCTGTAAGATTATATATACAGGAGGTATTTTAATCTACTATATGTATAGATACAAAATTCATCCTTCATCAACACTCTAAACAATTTCCTTTTAAAGCAACCGAGGTTTTGGTACACGCTGGTAATAAAACCGCTATGTGAATGCAGTAAGCAGCCACAGATTCAAAGTACACTGAAATCTAAAAGGTACTTACCTGCTTCGCTGCTGTAGAAGAAATTTCTTTTTTTTCAAGAAGGTTCAGAAGGTCAGCCAGGAATAAAGAACTGACTGGGCTATGGGGAAAAGGGGGCAGAAGTTACCTCAGAGAATAAGGTGAAGTAATATATCTAGGTTACCGTTTCTTGCCTAAAGATCACACAGTTGAGCATGACAAGCTAGTATTTTTCCTCACAATACATTATATTCAGCTTTGGTATTGACAGCCTGACTATGCCTGGTACCACTGTCATATTCCAAAGACAGACAACTCTGGTTACTATTCTTAACTACATCATCCTCTTCTCTGCAGAGGTATTTGCAGAGGTAAACTTCAGCATGACAGCGTCACCGATAATAACTACAGCATAAGTGAGCGGTGGAGTGACACGATACTACATGATATTATTCATGGTACAAGACAAAAAGATGACTGTTGTTTCACCACTGTAGTAATCAAGAAGCCTCACCTTTCCTTTACTGTAAGGGAATGTTGTTTCAAATAACTAAGCAGGTCTTTCAGAATCCAGCCAATCACTTTCTTTGGCTTCATTTGCGTTTGTTTTACCACATCTTCAAAGAATTCTGTTAATCCATCTTCATTCTGTTTAAGAAAAGTTGAACACATCAAAAAGATACCAGAGTGTAAACTTGATTAATTATACAATTACATCTGGAGTATAAATACTCAATCCTAGAGTAAAACTGGTTTTCAGAATTAACTGCAAATTCACAAGACTTTGGAGTCATTTTATTAATGTAAGAGCAAACAAACAATATTATGTCTAGAATAGGTATATGCAGCTTATCAGCCAGCCTGCTTCAATGGAACTACCAATAAATGAGCCACCTTTTTTTCTCTTAGATTTTCCCAAAATGCTAATTTTAGGGAAGAGTTTTCTCATCTTCTCATGTGTCTTAAGGATGTACAATGCTAGAAGATACAATGCTCCCATCAAACAGGCTGCCATGCTACCTTTTACGAAGAAGAGATTTTCCCTGAAACTATCTGCAGATATGTTGCAATCACTTGCATTTATTTGGGACTGAAGGAGTAAGTTTAGCCTGCATTCACCTTTCAATGATATGGAAAGGTCACACTGTAAAAGCAGGGGTTTATTTTTGTATTTTTTTCAGAGAAGCTATGTAAGGTTTTCCACAGCACCCTAAATGCTCAGAAGATATGACAGTAGGGGATTCAATTTATAGCCTAAGTGAAATCTGAGATTGTTTTTAGAAGAACAGATACTGCACAGTCTGATGAATGCCGTGCTGTTTGTCATCAAGGCATTGATGGATCTTTAACTGTAGCACAGAACTCATTAGGTCTACTGAAGGCTGAACAGATATTAAGTGGCAGCTCCTATCTTTTCAAGGAGGAATCCAAACCCAGCGTGCCACTGGATTTCTGCAGTGTGTGGCATAAATGCACAGGAGGACAAGCCACCTTTCAGAAGCTGAGAGGTAACAGTTTAGAGACAGCCAAGGATCTGTTCGAAGTACACTGTCATTTCCCAATCACATACTGACTGCAACCAGATCTCTGAACAGTTCTGAGCACACTAAACCAAAGCCTGACTTTCCCACTCAAACACATCCCATCAATACAGTCTCATTTGCCCTTTGTTTTTAAAGGCAATTTATCACCATAGTAATATAGAATTTTAGACTTTCCTCCCCAAAACTTTCACAACACAAACTTCCAACAGCTCTAGATACCACATTTTTCACTGGTAATGATGCATGGCTTTTGAGAAGACTACAGAGTACTGCTCTCTGTTCTGTGAAACAGGACAAAATGTACTTAGATTAATAGTTGATGTGCCATAAAACCATTGAGACCGTGAGCACAGCAAAACCAAGTTCTCAGCCTAGGAAATCTATGGAGGTCTTTTGTGAACCAAGGTAAACCTTGTAACTCCTCCTAGTCTTCTATCTAATATATACAGACCTAATTCCCTTCTTTTCCAGTGTTCCTACAAATTTAACTAGCACTTATTTTGGAACCATATTATGTAAAATCTAAGGCTAAATATACTAGAGGAGCAAATCTGGTTTTAAAAAAAAAATGCAGGAATGATGGGATTACCAAAGTACAGTAAATTTGATTAAAAACTGCATGTGTGTTAAGTGGAATTACTAAAATGATGCATTACTAACTACTGTACTCTTTCTAATTCACCTCAGGATTCCATAGCACAAACACCAATTATTTAAACAGCGGGTTCCCTTCCACAAAAACACCCGTTCTATTTAGGTAGGAAAAACTGAGCATTTATAAATGTTTTCTTTACACATGCTGCAGAAGGTTCTACAAACACTCCAGGCAGAGCAGGTCTAGCTACAACATCATGCACATGAAAACACTGTCTGTGGATGATGGCACATGTCTGAATGCAGGCTGCACAGCACAGGTGCAGCACGTCCAACATTTCTTGCGTCACGTACGGCCCACAGAGAATCCATCACTGCCAGTGGGCACGTTCAGATTTCTTGTACCCAGCTGGAGCTACAGCTCTGACCTTGCTGCTAGACCTTTGGAAATCAAGGACTAACACACCCAGACTTCACATCTTAGTCAGATGATTTCCAGGCAGCAAGAGCAGAAAAGAGCAGGAATACTCAGACAGACTTACATATGCTGTCAGGTACCAAACCCCATACTCGCTACTTGGGCATATAAGCCCAGACATATTCCCCCAAATTCCTATGCATTCTGTTGTAGGATTTTTGAAGTGACTGTCAGATTCTGTAGCCAGAGTAGGAAAAAACAGCAATGCTAGAATGAAATGAGTAAGGCAGAATGTCAAAATATGTAAATGACTGACAGAAAAGAAACATTTTCGTTATTTTCTTGCCATACTAGAGAAATGCAGGCATAACTCAGCTGCAATTTCTAGATACTATACTACTAGAACTTGAGTTTAATTTGTTCTGCACGTTGGTCAGCGTTCTTCTTGCTAGATTCACTCCAACTAGCAACACACACATACACACACAGGCGCCCTTCCCTGAGCTGAAAATCACTCCAAGCTCTAACATACTGGTGTACAGGAATGCCGATTGACTGCTCTCCCTTAATTCTGAACAACCTATTTTAATCTTTGCAGAAGGAAAACAAGAAATCTGGAATTGCAGCACCATATTGGTGATCCAGGCTCTATTGGTGCTGACATTAAACACCAAGTATGCTGTAACTTATTCCCTACTCTCCCTAGCATGAAATCTGACACACCAATATTTCAACCAGATGCAAATTTCCTTCTCAAACATGGTTTTAAAAGATCATTTAATGGCACTGAGATGTCAGAAAAACTATTGGCAAAATGATTTCAGATGTTTGTTAAACAAGTTTAAAGCAATACAACATTTTACAGAATACCAAAGGTACAATCTTTAGGGACGTTGGGTCTGTAATGCAAACTTACGCTTTTAAAGACCAATAATGTTTCCCAGAGAACTGAAGAAGAAAACTGCATCAATGGTCACATATAAAATGTCATTTTCTGCTTTCTTATTCCCATTTTCACCATCACAGTTCCCACAATAACCAACTGTGAGGTTACAATTGCTGCAAAAATGTGCAAGACTGTCAGGGAAAAAAAAACCAGAAAATGTAGCAGAGCAATCAAAGAAAGTTCAATTTCTTATACAATATTTTAAGTTCTAAAAATAAGCATAAATTCATCTGCACACCAATGTGTATGAGGACAGCACGTCATAAACAAAATGGTCAAATCCAACTTCTACAGCATTCCACTTTTGACTGTTTAAAGGATTCACCAACGGAATTGTTCCACCAATGCAATAAGCCAAAGCCCACTTCTAGTTGACTAAGCAGGGGAACAGTAAATGCACAGGAAGACTTGGAATTCAGATGAGAAAGGAAGCGATCACACTATTTTTTTCTAATTCTGTACTGTGACAACTCATCTATCTTTTGAGTGGACCTCTCCAGACTTAGCATGCTTTTTGAAAACAAACTCCCCTTAATGTTTATGCCAGTATGTCTTTCTGTTTTTTGACTCAATAGGAAGCAAGACAAAGACATTATAACACCATAACTGGCAACGTTGTCAGATCCTTCTTGACTGAAATATTTGCCAGCCTACCAGTTTACATAGCAAAGTAGAAATTGCATGCAGAAATTGAGTACCCAAACACCAGGGAGTTCACGAGGCTCAAAGAATTGTATCTTTACAAGTAAGTATGTTTTTCCATGAATGTCCTGGTTTTGGATGGGATAGCGTTAATTTTCTTCCTAGCAGTTGGTACAGTGCTGTGTTATGGAGTTACTGTGAGAATAACATTGATAACACACTGATGTTTTTAGTTGTTGCTAAGAGGGCTTCCCCCAAGTTAAGGACTTTTCATTTTCCCATGCTCTGCCACCAAGAAGCTGGGAGGCAGTGTGGCCAGGACAGCTGACCTGAACTAGCGAACGTCATGCTCAGTATATAAACTGGGGGGAAGATGGCCAGGAGCAGGGATCCCTGCTCTGGCATCAGTCAGTGGGTGCTGAGCAATCGCATTGTACATCACTTGTTTTTTCTTGGGTTTTATTACCCTCTTTTTGTTATATTCCTTTTCATTACTACTATTATTATATTTTTGCTATTGTTATATTTTATTTTAGCTTTTAAATGTTCTCATCTCAACCCAGGAGTTTTATCTTTTCTGTAATTTTATTCTCCTCCCCAGTCCACTAGGAGGGGGAAGGAACAAGTCAGCAGCTGCGTGGTTTTTAGTTGCTGGTTGGGGTTGCACCAGGACAGCGAAGAAAATCAGAAACTTCATTTATTTGCACAATTAATTCATATGAAGCTGTCAAAAATGTAGCAGCTGACACTTCAGAAATTTCGGCTATAAAGATACTAATAGGAAACGTGCTTCTCCTATTTCAGTACATCTTGTACTGAATTAGGCAAAGCAGAGGTCTCAGATTCTCAGTACTGTGGTGTGTACGGGCAGCTACTCTATGTAAGAACACAGCTCATGAAGCAAGCTCAGAAACTAACCTGCATGCTGAAGTATGGCATTGTTTTATTGTAACTTCGGTGTATAATGTTTTCTCTAACAAGTTGGTACAGAACAGAGATTTTGCATTTTAGAGTCATCCCTCTACCGCTGCCATTTATTTAATGAGCACTCCTGGGTGCTCTAACTTGAAAGAATGCTCATTAGAGTGGTGCATCTGGGCCTATCAGTAATCTTCTGCAATTTCTGATGGAAGCTTAACACAGTGACGGACACACTGTTTCCAGATGAATCAAGGTTAACTAGTCTCCCAGTGAACAGGCAAGCAACTTTTATGGAGAGTATACACACTGACATCCTAATGCACAATAAAAAGAAGACCTGCAATGAAGAACACGTTCGCTTCGTGCATTCAAATGGATGCATTATGTTATCACAAGCCAACTTCCAAACTTCAGCTTGGAGCTCATTAATTGTTTTATATGTTGCAAAAAGGGAAAAAGCAACAGCAATAGTGGATTTCAGAGAAGAGGTGGAAAGAAAGAGCAGTTGATGAGGCAAATATGAGGGCTAGTTGAGAGAGATGACTGAACACACAGCAGAAGCTATTGATACCAGCAAAACCGAAGCACACAAGTGAGCTGATGCTAAGTGAAAGGAGTGGGTGTACTGGGTCTGACTGAGATGGAGCTTATTTTCAGGGTGCTGTATTTTGGATTTGTGACTAACCAGTGCTGGCAACACACCAATTCTGACCACTCCTGAGCAGTAGTTTCTCTTTTTTCCACTGTCTCCCACAGCGAGTAAGCTGAGGGTGTGCATGAAGCTGCACAGGGTCACAACCTGGGATAGCTTACCCAAACTGACCAAGGAGATATTCCATGCCATTTTAATGCCCTGTTCAACAGGGAAAACAGAGGGAAGGGGGATTTGAGAGGAGGCAGTCATTGCCATTGGTCAGAGACTGAAATACTTAAATGTGGGGTTTGCTTCTGCAGTCAGGAAAACATATCTATTAACTTGTTAAATGCTAACAACATACCCAGCCTTGTACCAGACCCAAAGACAAACAGAGCAGGCACTTGCAGAGAAGGATTTGTCATCAGAAAGTGGTACCTTTGCACCAGTCAGTCATTAGTGATCCATGTGTAGACAGACAAGATCAATACTACATAATAGTTATTCGACTGCACCTTGCATGAGAAACTCTTCTAGGCTCACTGTCTATGGTTTCCTTTCCCCACCATTCTATGGTTCCAAGATACAAGGTACACCTTGGACATATTTCCAAATAAAAAAAGTTCACGAAAACTGACAGCTGGTTAATATGACATTTGTAAATCATTTTAAAAAAAAAATAAATCACTCAACTTTCAAGTTCCTAGGCTTATATTAGCACTTGATCAATGGACCTACCAATAAGGTGAAGCTGTGTTCAGGAAGAATCCCATATTGCTCAATAAGCTTTGCTCTCTTCACACTGGGGAGGTCAGGAAGCCGCTCATGAATCCAATCAATATTTACCACTTGCTGATGGTTCACATTAGCTGGCAAAGATTTTGCATCATACAGAATCAATGGAGGAAGGTTTGGCTCTGGCATAAACCTAGTAAAGATGAAGAAATTTTGTATTTTTAATTATTTTCACTCAGAAGCTAAACAAGGTGCAAAATTTATCTCACAAGTTTTTACTTACCTGGAAGTTGTACTACTATTTCAACTGAACAAAATATTAAAAATCCATAGCTTGCTATACCACTGCTAAGTAGCAAGAGAATAGCCCCTGATTTGCTGTAAAGCCTCAATTTTCTTATTTTGAGCATTTGCCACTGATTGTCAAATATTCGATGATAGAAAAGGGGTAATTAACGCTTCTGCATCCAAAATAATAGTACTAAAACACCCAATAAAAATGATAAGAATAGATATGGAAACAACCCACTGCTGTTGGCATCATGCGTGAATTGTGGATCTGGGCAAAACCAGGAGTGGGACTGGCTAGGAAAAACCCAGATTGACAGCCAGCTGCGGGGAGTGATCAAGGCAGGTTGCAACCTTTTCCAGACTAACTTCAAAATTCTTGATGAAATCTAATACTGTGCTAAAAGGAAAGTTACTGTGCTTAGCAGGGCACCATCACAGAACAAAAAGCTCCCTTAAAGAGAAGCCAGATTCAAACCACTCGAATAGATGTGGCTGACTCAGAAACCTCACTCTTACATGATCAAATGAGGGGTTCAAAAATACCAGAATAAAGGACATTGAGCACCCTCTACATTTACTATAATTTCGACTTCAAATCTGCTTACACATAGATTTTAAGTTTCATGGATAATGTGCAGCAGTAAGTTACAAAAGATCTGAAAACTAAAGTTTACTACTGATCATTATCTTAGTCAGTAATAATCTTTCTGGTCTTTATTTGAAATATCTTAGACTCACCAGTTATGCCCACATTTTCATGAATTTTCTTTTGCTTTTTTCGAATTAGTCTTGTTAAATTAAGCCTCATGCTAGCCCCTACCACAAGGAATTTACAAAATGATCACTCCCTTTTCTGCTGCATTTCTACAAACAAAACACAGATTTAATGGTTGTGAGGTGCTTTAAAAATCCTTACCCTGCTCTAGTAAGATCAGTGGTAGAATATGTGTAGATCTAACACGAACACAGATACAGCAGAGCTAAGAGGCTCTTAAAGTTCTTCTGCAGAACTGCAATTCTTCAGGTTGGAAGTGAACTCTGGGAGCAACAGGAAGACTATCTCTGGTATGCAAAGCTAGGGAGCTACTGGGAGAATCAGTGCTAAGATAGCCCTAACCACGGGAGGAGGCAGTCATGCACAGAGCAGAAGGGGTGCCCAGAGCAATCAGCAATCACTGAGCTGCACCATTCTTTCCCATCTCATCTAGACACCCCTGTGATTGCCTCATGTTCTAGGGCGCTTAGCAGCTGTGCTGCTGCTTTGCAGTTTTGCCCCTGCACTTGTTCCCAGCAGCATCGCTTCACAACAGGACTCTGGTCTTGTCCCCTCACCTTCTGGCTAAGTCCTTCTTGAGTGGCTGTTTACGGTTTGATGGCTGCAATCTCACAATGGTGGAAGGCAAGAAGTATTTAGCAAAGTAACATCTTCATTAGGTCTACAAAGACCTTAAGGTAGAAACCTGTCTATGAATATTGACTCCTTTCAATAGCAGTTAAGATTTTCAAACAGTGATTGGGATCTGTGATCACAGAATTTAAGCACAGAGAGGCATAGCCTGCTACCTCAAAATAATTTCCCTCAGTATTTACTTAAAGCAGCAGCAATACTTAGCTCAGAATACTCTTACATTTTATGTCAGGTATTTGTAAGAATACACTTGTACTGGCCACAAAGTAAACATTCAGCTTACCCACTTTGAGCTAAAGTACTCCAGATGAGGTTTGGGGGAGGGTCTATGGCTTTTAGCAACAATGAGGCATAGCTGTAGATCTGAACTGCTCAGACTAGCGCCCATTTTGATAGATCTCTTCCGCTATGCCCATTACACTGACTACACTGAAGAAGTGAAATAAATTCTTGGTTCTTAAAATGTTAATTTTTATTTATTTTTTTTTAAAAAAAATCATACCGATAATCCTGTTTTCCTTCTTTGTCTCTCATTGGTACAGTACACCTAAAATAAAAACAGGTAAGATGTGTTAAGTGATACACCACAAATTTCGCTTTACGGCAAAAACACAAAAGAAAAAGTTTGCCTCATGAAGATCATGAGAGCTTCTTAAGACTGCTTCAAAGAATGTGTGTATCTGAGAGGGCAGTCATTTTCACATAGACACTGCTTGATGTAACACTCAATCTGCTGTGGAAAAAACTCAGCTTTAAGGATAGATTACTACCTGTGAGAAGACCATGCTTGTGAACATTAGCTTTAGAAGACAGAAGATAAGCAGTATCATGCTTGCTCTCCTGATCATGTCATTAGGTACACCCAGCACTCTGAAGCTGCTACTCCTAATGTTTCTCCAAAATAAAAACTCACCCAAGCTTAGAATCAAAAGCTCTTGTTTCATTCAGAATTGTTCCTCCATTTTCAAGTTCTTCAATTTGCCTCTGTATTTCATAGTCTGACAGAAACAAAAAGAAAAAGAATAAGCTTGTTACACTGCACTATTAGCTTTTGCGCACTCCGCTATTCCATTTTTCACTGCTATGCAATAATGGAATAGTTTGTTGGTTTACCCTTAATGAAATAAACAGCAGTAGTTACAGGCAGAATTATCAGTCACCACCTCTCTCCAGCACTATTTCTTTCTTTGTGTGTTTTCCTCATCTTCTTTCATTCTCTTTCAATAAAATTTTTTTTTTTCCTCAGGCACTGCAGCCAAGCCAGACATTCCTAGTGATCTTCCGATCATCCAGTTGAGTTTTCTTCTGGGGATGTAATCATAATCCTTTCTTGTTCATACTCAAGCTGCATCTGAACTTCTTACATACCACCTGCTGTACTCAGTAGAAAGCAATCATCTGTGTTGGAAGACACAGTTACTGCTAACATATTTCAGTACTAAACACGCTACACATTGAATCTTCTGCTTTATTCTTTTTGCAGGCAGAGGGTTTCCTCTGCAAGCAAACTGCAGATTAACGCAGTTGCTATCCCCACAGTACCTCACACTAAGGTTTACTCTGTCAGGGAACAGCAAGAGTGGGGCCGCTCCATAAGGAGGGACAAGCCAGGAGCTGATGGTGACCACAGCACAGGCAGTGCCCTCACTGTCCAGTGCAGTCCCACTGGTCTGAGCACCACGAGCAGAGACATGTCCTATTAACAGGTTCCACAAACAGTCTCAGTTACAGTGAGGGGATGAGTTGGGTGCAGGGTCCATCCAGGAATTTCAGTCACAAGTAGCAGGAGATTAAGTCCAGAGACGAGACTAGAAACAAGACTACAGAACAGGTCCAAGGTCCACCAGGAGACAGGACTGAAAAGTGGCACACCTGTGACGTAGCTCAGGCAAAGTCTGAAGGCCCCTGTCTGTGCTTAAATGGGACTTCTGGACCCATGGCCCAGGTGCATGGCTAAGATATCCAGATGAAGCTAGTCAGGGTATTTAAGTTCAATTACTGCACTCAGGAGCCTGACATACTTCATGTCAGACCACATGAAATATCTGCAATGCTCCTGTAATGAAGCAACCATCATTTACCTACTGCTTTTGCCAGGAATCGTAAGCTATTGATATTCTTGACTTCGGTCCTCACTCCGTAAGGCTCTACAGGGTGATGCACAGAAACGTTGGCATCCACTCTCAGCTGACCCTCTGTAAAAGGAAACTTCATTAACAGAATCGTCTGCTCCACAAACTACAGTACAAACCTTGTCATGCATTAATAAACTGCATGCTATGTGCAGAGCATTAATAGCAGACATTCAGAAAGGAGCAACAACCACCTCATCAGAGCATCTCAAAACTTTGGAGGTGATTGGAAGCACTGTGCCTCAAATCATTAAGAATTTTCCGAGAATACTACTTTTTAAAAAAAAATTACTGCTTGTAATTCCTCTCAGAGAAATCTGCATGGTGCAGCACAACACAGTTCCTCTAAGCCTCTGATTCACAGCTCTTAAGTAAAGGGCAGAATTAGACATGCAATTTAAAGTGGTGGATTGTGAGCTTCCATTCCACTAAAAACAGCCTAAAAACTTTTTGGAATTATAATTTGATGGATACATGCTACTCCAGCATGGAACACAAGAACTTACCGTTACGTCAAACAGATTTACTGAGGTGTTCCTGGAAATTTACAGCTCAAGGGCAGACAGAATGCAAGGAGTGGATTTTTTTGTAATTTTCTTCCTCTCCTTCAAGAAACTGCAATCTCCCCTCCACCCCAAATTTCCCTGGCTGCCAAAAACTGAAACTGAATACAAAATTATGTATAAAAGCATCTAGAACTTTAGTTCAAAATGGAATAAAGCCCTTAGAGATCTTTAAAGACTCAACCATGAGTAACTTGTAATTGTATCTTTCTAAGTTTTGTTTGTCTAAAGACATTTCTTCAGAGAAGAAAAGGGCTGCCACAGTTATTCAACTGGCAGACATAAACAGGAGAGGTGATACTTAAAAAAACCCCTTTGTTTTTCCCATATTGCACAGTGAACATCTGGGGCCTTCCTTTTTTTCTTTCTTTTTTTTTTTAATTTCAAATACAGATAAAAAGAACCAAATGCTTACTGTTTAGATACAGTAGCATTATTAAAGAGGGTGCAAAATAGCTCAGACTTAAGCCTGTGAGGACATCTACAGCTTTCAAACCCATTCCGGTCAATAGATTGACCAGAGAAGCCATGGTATACTTTGTAGAAGTAGGCTGTGTGATAGCGCATTAATTTCCTCTGTCTTCACAAAGTCTTGCCAGACATGCAAATGAAGGGCACATGTGCTGGAATGACCCAACATCCCTTTCAAGAGAAGTGTTCTGCATGTGCTCCCTCTTTGGGGCAAAACCAGTACTTGTTCCAAAAGAGGAACGGCCTTGTCCTGCCCTTGCTTCACTTTGAGACATGACCTGCTTCTGCTTTGATGTAGGCGTCACTGCAACAAGGCAATGAAGTTAATCAGGCAAAAGTGAAAGGAGAGCCAGGCCCCAAATGTTCTTAAAAAAGCTATTTTCATTTAAGCCCAGCTTCTTTTCCTTTCAGTCTGCAATGAAATCATCTTTTCATCTGTTTCTTGTTAATGAAACAACATCTGATAAAACTGGGCACTTGTCTTCACTTAACACACAATAAGAATGAAGGTGAAATATGAAAGTGTAAAGCTCTTATTTGAAAAAATGTAATTAAATGAGGGAAAACCATAGCAGAAAGCCCCTAAAACACCACCTTGAAAAAAAAAAAATCCAAATAGTTTTGAAGCCAACTATGGTGGAGGAAAAGATATTCCCAACACTGGAATTCTCCTCTGAAGTCAGGAATATAACAGCGACAAAAGACCATAGTGCAATTCCAATGGTAATCTTAGGGCTAAATCCAGCAGCGATAAACAATGGCATACACGTGGCCTACAGAGGTCTTGGAAGACGCATGCAAACTGGCTGCTTAACAACTGTTCCTCATTTGACATGTGTAACACTAGTTACACATGAGAAAGTGAGAAGGGATTCAGAGACATCTATAATGTCCAGCAATTACTACGTCCCCCTGCATTAAATTAGATGTGCCAACACTTGTTGGACCCCATCTATTGCGTGATACATGGACCACTATGACTCAGTTCTCTAGGGGATGCATCCACTTATACTATGGACTGGATCTGTTGCCAGAACAGCAAAGCCAACTGTCACTGGGAAAAATACAGCTTGCACTGTGAACGCTAATAGGTAGCTGATAATTGTGTGCATGTGTGGCAGAGACGAATGCCCAAACCTGTACTTTTAAACTCTCAGACAGAAGCCTGCTACTTGCTAGCTGTAACCATGGGCTGCTTGTGCAGTCTGGTAACTAACATTAGGACTGAGCAAAATTGGCACAACCTGAATCCTCCAATTAACGCAGACACATGAGACAGATGCACCAGTCAGGAGGCTTATCACACACTGTGATCATCATCTATTGCAAAAATTGGGGCCCTAGGGTTCCAGAAAAAGCTGGAGCAAAAAGTAAGAGCTCCCAAAAGAGGAAGTGGTCTCAGAAAGACAGTAGTGATCTTGGCAAGAAAGATCCTAGAGGTAGGGGAGCATCCCAAAGATCGGTGAGATGCATGGAGACAAATGCCAGGGGGTGCCTAGTGACCTTGGCCTCTAACACCCAAGATCAGTATCTGCAAGCCTGTTGCACTGCTTGAACCAACACAATTTTCTGGCCCACCTCCCCAGAGCAGCAGTGACCTCTGTAGTGGGAAGAGAAATTGAGACCTAGTGAACATAATGCTACCAAGTAGGGTAAAAGCTGCAGTCTTGTTGGTTCTTAAATTGACCCCAGTACCCATGTCTGCTATGCGCTGTCATTTACTCCATCTCAATCATGACACTAGCACAAGTTTACTGCCTGCACACATTTTCTGAATAGCTGAGACCTGATACACAGCTTACAAGATGACCCACATGCCCACTAGTTTGTTCCATAACTTCCATATTCTACAACTAATCCTTACTACAGATCTTCCGTGCTGCAGTGCTGTGGCAAGTAGGATGAAGACAGAGAGGGAAAAACACCACAAGAACTCTGGGGACGTTCCTTCCTGCCTAGGTTTAATCCTGTAAAATTATTGTGTGAGGCAGTACAAAATTTAGCACTGCAAAGCTCTGCACATGAAGGCAGGTCCATTAGGACACCTGAAGCATGGCAGACATTAGGATAGGCTCTGAGGACTGTAAAAACAACAGCTAGAAAAGGCTCTGTGTTATAAGCAACCAGAGTAAAATAAGCAGAAGCTGCAAAACTCCTGCAAATACAGAGAATTACTGGTGACAAGGGAATGTGCCCTGCCCCCTTCTGTACCTGCCATGACTGCCTGGCTGCTCCCAAGTGTTTGAAGAATGAGCTGAAGTTCTCTGACTGCTGCAGCTGCTTCCTCCCCACAGCACATATCAGGCTCCATGACAACCTCCATGAGGCCGACTCCTATCAGGGAAAGAGACGGAAGATTTTCAACAACAGCTTTTCGCTTTGGCATATTAGAGTGCAACTGGCTAAACACATGAAAGCTCTCAGCCTTTTTTTAAAAAAAATAATCCTCCACGTATTATTTAGTAACTGTCACTATGGGCTTAGCTGCAGATATCTATAAAAACCTATTTTTCAAAGGCACAGACAAACTGCATACAATCCTCTACCCTTTGATGGCATAAAGATCAGAACACATTCCTCTTCTCCTCTCTAGGAAAACTCCCACTCAAAGCCAATCCAATTCCAGATTCAAATTTCTTTATCTTAAACTATTTTTGGAACAGACAGAACTGTAAACAGTTGTACTCTGTTTTTTTCTCTTCAGGATCCAGCTTTCAAATAATATGAGCAGTCACAACCCTTACGTTCAATGGACACCGGACCACTGTGTCCCAGTCAGGGTGGGCCATCCAGGTTGCTGCCCATGTTGTGCGCTATGCGCTAATTTGGTTCATTACATTTAAAATTTTGAAGTTTAAAGACAAAATCTAAACTTTTTCAAAGCCAATAACTGAAAGAAATGACTGTCTCATGCACTAACAAACAGCTACTCCTTTACACAAACTTGATCCACTACGTCTGCAATGCTTAATTTTTTTATAACAATGATGCATACAGTGGCAAAAGCTTAAACAGCTGAGCTGCTGTATGTTACTGACACAGTTTTCAGCCAACAGTTTTCTGACCTGCTGTTTCCAATTGCCATCAACCAACAGCAATGTGAAAGGTCCACTGGCCCTTAAAAAAATTCAGGTATTCCCCTGCTTCGCACGTAATGCTCATTTTGATGAATTTTTAATTTTTAAGGAGAGAGTCATTAGGCTGTTTTTGTCACCTCTTCCTTGTAACCCATTTATCTTTAAAGACTCATCTTATGGAGAAAGGAGGAGAAAAATAGGGAAATAATCCAAGCCTACCAGCCCTATTCAAGTCAACAAGAGTCTGGCTCCTTGTGTCATCATGGAGACTCTTCCCACTGTCTTGCTCCAACTGAATTTGTTTAATCCTCACAGTTTTGGTCACCATCTGGCTCATTTTCTTGTCTATGCAGAGACTGTAGGACAGACTTCCGTTTACCGCAATAGGAACTCTTTGCTGTGTGATTTGATAGCCAGCCTGTCAACAAAATTATCTTTATACTCACGCTTTTCAGAAAGCAGCAGCACAGCCAAGTGAAAATATTATAGACTAAAAACAAAACCAAAAATGCAACATCTTCCGTAGTGACCTATGTAAGAGAACAGAACACATGCACATGTAAGTTCAGAAGTTATTTTGCTTAGCTGGAAAGGAAGCAAGCTAGAAGATATCTAAAATTCAACATAACTGTGGGAAGCTGGAGGTCTGTTAAAAATAAGAGAACTCATCAATACAGGCAAGTATAAGATACAATAGTAAAGCAGTAATAATCAATAATCAACCGCACAACCAATTGCTAAGTATGACATAAATTCCACTGATACTGCCTTGGGGCAGGAAATGGACTGGAATCGGTTCTTCCATGCCCATGGTTCCATGATCATGTTAAATCTTGTCTGAAGGCAATTATTGTACCTCCATCCCCACGCTGGGACTATCACTCATCCTCCCACCAGGTCACGTATCTCCCTCTGGCTGTTGAGAGCTTTACTCATGAGAAGGGAGGAGGAGATGGGAGGCGGGGTGGAAATCAAGAAAATGAGAAAGTGGTTTCATTAATGTAGCAATGTGAAAGACAGACTCTGCAATCCATGTAAGGCACACAGCTGATAAAACCCACCTGATGCCTGGGACCCCACTCAAAGGGGGACTAATAGCCATAAAAGGGGGCTGCCAGTGACAAGGTATTCGAACAATGACAGCAATGACATGAAAATACAGATGTGAATCAATTACTCTGTTGAAGTAGGGTTCCCATCTCTTCCTTCCTAGCCTGCTCATGCCCCCAATGGCAAGAAATAGACAAAAAAAATTTAAAAGCCCACCAGATTTTAATGAATTAGAAGAAGCATTTGCATATTTTGCAGGGAGGATGAGCAAGAAAATGTAGAGTTGGTGACAGTGCATTCGAATAAAGAACAGTGATCTGGCCCTGTGAACAGCTCAATTTATATATGCAATAAAGTGCATGACATTCTAGCCATAATCACCATATGAAAAATAAAATAACTGTGTCTATTAGCCTATGCTAATCACACAGCTCTTCCCATCTTCTAAAACCTCTCATTTTTTTAAAGCCTCAAATAGTGAGTGGCAATAAATAACAAGAATCCCATTTCCCATCCAAAGCCTCATTTTCAGGAGTAACAATAATCCCATTGTCAAATGACCCTAAGAGCTGGATTTATTTTATCTGTTCTACACAGTTCATCAGCCTAAACTCTGCATCTTATTACAGGGCTTTTTACTAGCCTGTTTCACTATGAAATACAGTTGGGCAGTTTATTATCAGCGTTTAAAATGCAGAAGTCAGCCAGTGGGAAACAGGAGTTACAGGTTTCAAATTAAGAAAACATATCAGCATCTCCTTGACCAAATTTCCACGCTTATGTGACCAGAGGATCCTGTAACTCCTGCTTGCAGACAATGGCACCCCACTTGGTGCTGTACACACCTTCTTCCACCTCACTCTACTCTTCTAAACACATGGATGTAGTTTCTTTCCCATGACAACATTCTTCCATGTGGCTTCTATCCAGTAGACTGATAGCAGCAGATACCACAAGACTACGAGGGACTGTTTTCAGTTTAACAGTAGAAGTACCAAAGGTGGCTTGTCAACAAGACTGTGATGTTCTTGGTGCTTATGATTTGTAAAGAAATTTTGAAAGTCATGCTTACTTCCTGCTATTTCACTTTTTTATCTTTCAGGTCTGGAAATGAGCTTTAAGATTGTTTTACAAGTGAAAAAAAGAGAAGTATTACCAATTCAAACTTGTAAGTTTGTGTTTCACATTCCCAGTATCCCAGTAGCTCACCACAAAGCCCCCAAGAAAAAGGCCTCTGAATGGTTCAGAAACATTAGAAAAGTTATCCCCAGAAACCAAATCAGTAATTATATCCACAGAAGAGCCACAAATCCCCAACCTAGAAGAAAACAGAACAGAAATCCAAGATCCAAGTCTCCAGTGGACAACTACAACATCATTCTCTTTCTAAGGTGGGAAGCAATTGTANCTTTGCTAAAACAGAGATTTCAATGCTTTCCTTAACTAGGATGAAATTAAGCATGTTTATATGCTTTGCTAAAACAGAGATTTCAATGCTTTCCTTAACTAGGATGAAATTAAGCATGTTTATATGCTTTGCTAAAACAGAGATTTCAATGCTTTCCTTAACTAGGATGAAATTAAGCATGTTTATATGCTTTGCTAAAACAGAGATTTCAATGCTTTCCTTAACTAGGATGAAATTAAGCATGTTTATATGCTTTGCTAAAACAGAGATTTCAATGCTTTCCTTAACTAGGATGAAATTAAGCATGTTTATATGCTTTGCTAAAACAGAGATTTCAATGCTTTCCTTAACTAGGATGAAATTAAGCATGTTTATATGCTTTGCTAAAACAGAGATTTCAATGCTTTCCTTAACTAGGATGAAATTAAGCATGTTTATATGCTTTGCTAAAACAGAGATTTCAATGCTTTCCTTAACTAGGATGAAATTAAGCATGTTTATATGCTTTGCTAAAACAGAGATTTCAATGCTTTCCTTAACTAGGATGAAATTAAGCATGTTTATATGCTTTGCTAAAACAGAGATTTCAATGCTTTCCTTAACTAGGATGAAATTAAGCATGTTTATATGCTTTGCTAAAACAGAGATTTCAATGCTTTCCTTAACTAGGATGAAATTAAGCATGTTTATATGCTTTGCTAAAACAGAGATTTCAATGCTTTCCTTAACTAGGATGAAATTAAGCATGTTTATATGCTTTGCTAAAACAGAGATTTCAATGCTTTCCTTAACTAGGATGAAATTAAGCATGTTTATATGCTTTGCTAAAACAGAGATTTCAATGCTTTCCTTAACTAGGATGAAATTAAGCATGTTTATATGCTTTGCTAAAACAGAGATTTCAATGCTTTCCTTAACTAGGATGAAATTAAGCATGTTTATATGCTTTGCTAAAACAGAGATTTCAATGCTTTCCTTAACTAGGATGAAATTAAGCATGTTTATATGCTTTGCTAAAACAGAGATTTCAATGCTTTCCTTAACTAGGATGAAATTAAGCATGTTTATATGCTTTGCTAAAACAGAGATTTCAATGCTTTCCTTAACTAGGATGAAATTAAGCATGTTTATATGCTTTGCTAAAACAGAATCAAAGAGACATCAGCTGATCTCCGGGCTACAAATACACACACATTTCCAGCAACCAGATAACCCATGGGGTTAAGGTTCTTTCAGAATGCCATGTGATCTGAAGACCTAGCACAGTCTTTATGAAGAGATAAAGGAGTTAAATGTAGTTTCTCAGCACTACACCCATCTATCTCCGCAGGAGGGTCAGGATCCAGAGGAGAAAGAAAATTCCACTCCAAAAATATGAACAAGCAACATTCCGAGGATATGTTTTTTCAAATGTGCTCTTACTAATTTAACAGTGTGTTTAACTAACATGAAATGGATTCAAGTGAAAAGAAAAAGACTGAATTTGTCTTAGTACAATTCTGACATGCTCACACTTAAAATATCTGGAAACAGGAACAGAACAGAGCTTTATCCATCTTATTCTGCACTGCACAGCTGCCAAGAAGTCAATTTCCAGCAGGACCATTAGAGGGGCACATTATGGAAAAGAATCTACATGACTTCATCTGCATTGACCAGAACATAAAAGGCTTAAATAATGTTTTCTTCAATGTTTCTGACAGTATTTATTTTTTATATTCTCCAATCTGATTTCTGAGAGCAGATTAAGCAGCTATACATTTCCCATCATCTCATGTCTTCAGCTGGAAAAGGAATCTCTTTGCTTTACTCATCTAGTATTTAAAAAATCACAATAATAACGGGAAATATAAGAAACTCTTCATGTTATAGAAACTTAAAAATTTCTGATACAGACAAGGAATTAAATATTTAAGACATTTAACAAGGGAACTTTCAGATCGTTAATATAGCTATATATGCCTAACTAGAACACATCATCTGTTTGGGCATATTGTATTTATTAAAAAATTTAGAAGATACATAAAGCAAATTTTAAACAAGAAGAAAGGAAGAACAATTTCCATTTGAAATACTGATTGGCAGCAAAATGAACACAATTGGTCCTGACTGTAATCTAAAGCAAAATTGGTAACTGTAAAATATCAATTTATTTTAGTATCAGAGCTGCAGCTCATTATATAGTAGATGCTTCTGTTTTCAACAATAAATGCTTCCAGAGTACTGATATTTCTTTTTACTGTTTAAGTAAGCTTGTAACAATGCTAGTCAAATTGTTCAATATTTAAAATATCGTAATATTTCTAAATAGATGGGCATCTTTTCCTCCTACTGAAGCCTTATGGCATGATCCTGTTCAGCTTTACAAACTAGGGAGGATCATGCCTGTTAGCCTTTCAACAGCTGGTCACCAGAAACCGTTAAGGACTCCATAAGGACTAGGAAGACTCAACACACCACTACGCTCAAGTATTGAACTGGTGTCTTGCTACGTTTCCTGATGGTGCAGGGATCGT
>WEIS01017354.1:29965-47027 GCA_013389965.1 Todus mexicanus
AACTACCAAGTCACAGTCAGTTAGAGCCTCAGGTTCATGAGGCAAGAAGCACATTCTTCAGAGAGAGGTGGAGTTTAGCTGAAGGTTACACTGCAACTACTGCCTTTGACTGCGTGCTCTTAAATTTTTCCTTCAAACAAGGTAGAGTGTATGTTACTCATCACAGATAACACTGCTTTGAGGTCAAGAAAATAACTCACACATACATACTACTTATACCAGTGAGAAGTTTTCACTGGTTTTTTTTGGTGGGTCTGGGGAAAACTTGCAAAAAAAGTGAAGTATTGATTATATTCTACTCTACATAGTATTACTAAGTGTTTAGAAGACTGTAACGTGTATGCATCTCCAGTGTGCTAGCTCATACTAGCCAAATTATTGTATATGCACCATTCACTAGTATCACCGCCTGTGCTATTCTACAACTACCTGAAAACAGGTCGTAGTGAGACAGGTGTCAGTCTCTTCTCCAAGGTGACTAGTGGTAGGATGATAGGAAATGGGCTTAAGTTGTGCCAGGGGAGATTTAGGGTGGATATTCGCAAAAATTTCTTAACTGTGATGAGGCATTGGAACAGGTTGCCCAGGGAAGTGGTGGAGTCACAGTTCCTGGAGGTCTTCAAAAAATGTGTAGATGTGGCACTTCAGGACATGGCTTAGTGGTTATGATAATGTTTAGTAGATGGCTGGACTTGATGATCCTGAAGGTCATTTCCAACCTGAATGATTCTATGATTCTTTATCGACCTCTGGCGACAGAAGGCATGGCAAAGCAGACCCTTCCCACCATGGCATACTGAAATGTCTAATACGCCAATCTGCTCCCTCTACTCTGTATGACTCTACAAAAAATTAATCAGATGACCCTCTACTTCCTCAAAAATCAAAATTTACCTGTTTAATAGTGCTCTATTTCTGATGCAACTACTACTACCCATTGCTGCGCACATAAAGCAGCATTGTTTAAGCAAACCATTACTTTTCCTTCAAACAAGCCTAGCTTTTTAAATAATCTGCAGAGATAAACACCAATTCAGTACACGAAACTTCTCATACTAATGACCTAGAATAAGTCTCTCAAGGTTTTTTATGCAGTAAGCTGTTGTTAAGTTGACAGCTTTGACTAGCACAAAAGATTTAAATTACTGGCTTGAACTGACAAGCTGCCAGTCTGGTACATTAGCAAAGTGCTGGCCTTGAAAGAAGGCTATGCAGTTCTTGCAATACCTATGGACAAAACACAAGAGCCCATAAAGCCTTCCTAAGTATTTCTGGTCTTCCAAAATGGAAGCATCTCTCTTAGGTATTTAAAAAAAAGTCCTAGAGAGCTATCACAAAAGGAAATAGTAATTTGTTTGCACTGGAAACTCATTTATAAATCTTAACAACGACATCACAACACCAGCACCACTTACCTCGTAACTCCGCTATCCTGGTAGAACACCACAGTAACTGAGAGCTCAAAGCATGAAAGAACAATCCAACCAACACCTCTCCTTTTCTGATACTTGTAAATTCTTTATGTCTAGTTCACAAGTGGAAAGATTGCTTTAAAAAAATTATCATCTTTATTTGCAAGGTCAGTTTAGTCAAGACCTTGGTTTCAAATACAAGAATATTTCAATAGCTATACAAAACTATACGCAAAATCTTCAATGGCGTAAATTCCCACAAAAAGCAATCTTTTAACATTTTTTTTATTTAACAGCATGTTTACTTGTTATATTAATACACTGAAGAAAGTTGGTCCCCTTTTAGGTGAATATAAATGTTTCTATATTCAGTAAGTGATCATTTTTACATTTTAAAGATAGTAAATATGCAGCTTCTTGTTTTGCTAATGAGTATTATATAGGATAATTTGCAAGAAAAAAAAAAAAAGAAGCAACATCTCTCTCCTGGAAAAACATATTTTTTACTATCTATAAAAAAAAAAAAGTTATCTTTGCCAGAACAGTGACACCCAGAATGCTTAAGCTATGGAACAAAGTATTCCTTGCACTAAACATAGCAAAATAAAAATGATTCCCCAGAAATGTTCACAGTTTTTGATTCCAGATCACACATTATAATAAAGTAGATGTCATATTAATTGTCTGTCTTAAAACATTCATTCCTACTTACAATCATGAAGAAATCAGCATTATTCAGATTAACTCCAGGACTGTTTACCATTCTAAATAACTGCTGGAAGAAGGAAGTAGTGCAATGTACTTAGCAAGCTCTCTGTAGACCAGGCAGTAATCTTGAGAAACCTCAAAAGATCTATCTAATCATATTTCCCAGTCCTCCCATTTCATATCACTCTGATTTTTATTTGCTTCCACTAATGCATATATTCAGTCTCAGTATTCTCACTCTGTTACAAGTACCAACTTGCTCCAATACATGGTTCTTTGAAGTACAATCATAAGCTAACTTCAAAATGAACTAACTTTATATCTACTTAGTCTACTTAGTTACTGGGACTGTTCATTCTGACACTGCAGATGAGTGTTTCAAGGCAGCCTTCTTCCTTGGCATCCTCTCACAGACAGAAGGGCAGAACTGTCTTGTAGCTATGCATGTACAGAACGTACATGTGGTGGGTTAACCTTGGCTAAGTGCCAGGTACCCACCAAGTTCCTCTATCACTCTTCACCTGCCCAGTACACACACCTCCCTCAACACAACAAAGGGGGAAGAGAATAAGATGGAATCAACTCATGGGATATGATAAAGGCAGTTTAATGAGAAAATTAGTAAGCAAAGCCGTGTGTGCGAAGCAAAGCAAAGCAATATGTATATTTTTATATATATATATATATATATATAAAAATCACTACTTCCCATAGCAGGCGATGTTCGGCCTCTCCCAGGAAGCAGAGCTCCGATACGTGTAACGGGTTGCTCGGGGGACAAATGTCTTCTGACACGAATTCCCCCCCTCCTCCCCTTCTCCTCAAGCTTTTATACCTGAGCTGACATCAGATGCTATGGAATAGCTCTTTGAACAGTCTGGGTAAGCTGTCCTGACTGTGTCCCCTCCCAAAATTTTGTCCACCCCATCCCCCTGGTGCCGTGCCAGCCCTGCTCAGCAGCAGTCACAACACCGGTGTCTTATCAAGCTATGCGGACACTAACTCCTGCCCAGCCAAACCCAATACAGTACATTATAATAAATGAAGACTGAACCAATTCCCAAATGACCCACTTATTTCAACAGGTCTAGAATCAGATCCCATCCCTTCAAGTATACAGTAAACATTTAAAAAACAAGCCAACCTAAATCTTGTCATTTGTTTGGTCTGCAAGGAGCCCACCTTCCAAAACCTGAGGTCTCTAAGTGCAGGGGAATTTTAAGAAGGTGGCCAGCATCAGTTTAGGGTGTGCATTTCAGTCTAGCATCTACTTCACAGCGTACTCCTGCCCAAATATGAGCATTATGTTTTTATCTCTAAGGAAAGTAGCAAGAGAGTAGGGAAGGAAGCACTACAGATTTTAAATGAAGATCTTAGACTGATAGAAAGAGATTCCAGCTTAAGAAAAGAGAACAAAATGGCAACTGAGAAGGTGAAGCAGCAAAGGAAGATTTGGGAGGGGGACAAACCATTAAATATACCTTAATACATTTTGTAACTTTATTTTTCTGCAGCCTGGTACCAAAGAAGCAGAAAATATCTGTATAAAGAAAAAGGTAAAGCAATAAAAAAACCACCCAAAAACACAAACCAAAAAAGCCCCCCAAACAAAACAAACCTAAAAACCAACAACAAAAAAACCACAAAACCCCCACCAAACCCAACCAACCCAACACAAAAGGAGGTAAGAGAAAATACATAGATAACATCACTGATGCATTGAAGGACACACTGAAATAGGTGATAGGAAGATGCTTCATCTACTCAATGCAGTTCTAACTGGCAAGTTTATATTAGCCAGAGGGACCTGTTAATGATGAACAGGAAAGCCAACAAGAACAACAAAAAGAAAGAGAGCTAGATAGGTAGCATGCTACTGAGGTGCTGTGGGATGCAGCAATGCACAGACATCAAAACCGATCACTGCTGATAAACATCTAGTGTTCAGAAAATGCTGAGACTGGCTGGAGGTCCGGTGATTTGTGTTCTATTGACACTTATGGGACGGGCCAGATGCGATATCGGCTCTCTACTGTCACAGCAGTGAACTGTTCCCGGCAGAGGTTGGAACACAATGCCTGTAACTGGCAGAAGACCATCAGGGCTATATGGCCCATCAAGGAATATTTGTGCAACTGCTAAATCCACAACATTTTGAATACAATCCCATCTCCACACTTTACATATTAACAGACACCTGAAGTATAAATATTAGGTCTATTTCGGACCTATTTTGTGGACAAGAATTCGACACCAAAGCATAGGGACAGACTGACAGGTCTGCCCTCCTCGCCCATCCCAAAAGGGACACTTTTGGTAAGATTTTGCACCTCAACTACACCGAGTTGATGTTTGTATGTGTGTATGTTTGTATGTCTGTATGTCTGTATGTATTTTCCTCGGATTTATATTTTGATATTCTGTAGCTAAGTATATTTTATCACCAGCAATCTCAAAGAATCTGTATATATGTTGCGAGCATTAATAAATTGTATTATTCGTATTATCTGACTGCTTTTTAGCGGGCTGTTGCGAATCCGGTGTTGGGCCTATAGCAGCGTTTACAGGCTGTTTGCGCATCCAACTGCTCCCATAGAAGGGAACCGGGCCTACGGCATGTGGTGTCAGAACTATAGTTGAAAACGTGCTATTTGTGCATCCTACTGCTCTCGTAGTGGGGAACCAGGCCTGCAGTGTATGGGCTGCTTGCGAATCTGGTGGTTAAGCCTGTAGCAACACTTCTTAATTGGCATACCTATTAAGAGACAAGTCCAGCCGCACCTAGTCCCTCTAACCTCTGAGGATCGGCTAGAACGCAAGGGGATTTGTCTCTTACTAAATTTACCCCTAACCCCTCCCCCCTTCCTCGCAACATTTTATTTGTTATTGTGTAACAGGTGCTAAGGAGACAAAGCTCTATGGGAACTGTTAGCCTTCTCAAAAAGATTAAAACACTCAGAGTAAGTGTCGAAACTTCTCACAAATAAATGAGACGTATCAAAAAGCAAGAGAAAACCTTACAGGGGACTGACTCCTTCAGAGATTGAGAGAAGACCAACAAATGTCACCAAATACTTCAAAGCACAAAAGCAGAGGCATCCCCAGAAAAATGCCATTTACAGTTAAATATGAAATAAAGTTGAGCTAAGGAACTGCAGTAACTGAGGAAGTATAACAATTCTCAGACACCAGTGAAGAAGAGTGGTTTCATAGGTAACCTTGGGGCTGTGAATGATTCTACAAAAGAGGAATAAATAGAATGATGAACAACCCCCACCATAGCCCAGCCCCTAAAGTCACCTGAAGCAGACTTCCCTCATTGTTCAAAGGCCTCTCCTGACCAGTACAACAGCACTGAACTGATTAACAGCTTGAAAGCATATAGGTATCATGCACTCAGAAATTTAAGGGTCTGCAAAGGCATTCTCAGGGAGCACTGCTTTAAAAGCCTATTTCACTCTCCTATTTTTTTCCAAAATTATGTGGAATTTACTTTCCAGGGGCTTACTGGGACTGCAAGTCCAACAAGCTGGGACTTGGCGAGCAACAAAATGTTGTTAACAGTGGTTAACAGTTTATGTCACAAACCCAAATAGTATCAGGAAAGAAAGGACAGTAACATTTTCTAAGAAACAAAAAAATAATCTATGTTTCTTCTCTAAGTACAATTACTACAATTTTACTGAAGGAAGCAACGAGCAGTTACTGAGTAGTTAGTTGAGCTCACACATACAACAACCTAGGCATCACGTGGTTTCAAAGAAAATAAGAAAATCTATGTAATGGAAGCTAAATCAACATGCATACAAAGGTCAGAAGATTGTCCAGTATCCCAAGAAAGATGTGTGCAATTAAAAATGTAGTTATCAAAAGTCAAACTAAGCAGCAGGGTTTTTTCAAAGTGGAGTAGCACAAGAAGGGAGTAAATTCACATGCATGCCAGCAAGACTGTCAAAACAAAGCTGAAATCACAAGTTGGTAAAGCAGCTGTTGCAATCACCAGATTTAACAGGCATAAGATATTAAAAAAACTATAGTTTCAAGCTTTAAAGTATAAATTCTCCTCTCAAACGCTGTTTCTGTTCCAGTATGTACAGTTTACAGACAGATCCACCAAAATCTTACAATTCTCACAGTGCCTTTGAAAGTAAATGCATCAGGTAAATTCTGTAGATTAAGAACATCTAAAATTCATCACTGAGTCTAATCACTCAAGACATTTGGAAAAATACTGGGTATCTGCCAAGGACGGATGCAGTGTCAATATAGGAAAGGGAACTCGAGCACCTTCTACATCCCCAAACTGGGTACTAACCCTGTCTCAGACCTGGGCAACCATCTCATCAGCACAGTGCTGCAGGGTCGGGAAGGCAACAACATGGTATATGTGCTCCTTGCTACTGCGCAGTGTTGCAGTAACAATCTGCAGCTTTGGAGAAGTGAGCTGGGAGCTGAAGTTGTCAGTAGTGCAGGAACAAGGGTTATAGATGTTCTAGCCCTGCTTTCTTCCATGAAAAGGCTTACCTGGTTGCCCAACTGCAATCATAGAGGGGAGAGAAGATACAGTAGGACCGAAATGCTTCTGACTAACACTATTTATAGAGGGAAAACAAAACGAGTCTAAAACAAGAGGATATGAAGTGGTATCTTCAGTATGGGATAGCAGCAATGAGCGAATTGTCAAGCCCTCAAGGATGTCCACAGAAACAAGGATGAATTGTATATTCACATAAAATCATGCATCTCACATGATATTCTACAGCAGCATTTAACATCTCTGTTGCTTGAGGTCTGATTTACCTTTTCTTCATTAAAAAGAGAGCTTGATCATTACTGAGTGTTTCCGAAAACTATCTCAAAAAACCCCATGAAATTTAAATGCACAAGAAGGTGTCAAAAATTTCAAAATACTTAAGACTCTAGGGCTAACATTCATTCAAATCTTATTAGTTTAAACCCTGCATATTGTAAATCCTAGATTATTTCTTAGTACACTTGCCTACAAAGAAATAGGATCAGGATTTCATTTCAGTCATGCAGGAGACATGTAAAATGTGCATCTTTTCATGTGATAAGCAACGAAGACTTTAAGCACACATATCAAGGTTTCAGCCTTTCGCTACTAGATCTACCATCTTATTTCTGTGGCTGAGCTATAACGAACCTTTAGTCAGCCACCTCAACTAGATAATCATTGATTCTCTTTCTGTAAGCCCAGTCTTATCTTTATAAATCTTTATAAAGATTCTCTGAATTTTCAAGAGAATAAATCTGACTAGGAGTGCAACCACCTTTATAAATCCTCTGAAGAATTTTACAGTAGTCTACAGGTACTACACACTATATGGCACTATGTATGGCACGAAACTTTATAACAGGTCTTCTGAAGACATCAGGCTAAGATCACTGCCAAGTTCATTCACTAGGTAAAAAAACTAGGCCTTCGCACATTTCATTACATGAAATGTAATGTCTGTACCCATATGTAGTTCTGAAGAAAGGAGATCCTTCCAGTAATTTGAGTAAGATTCGGTATCTGGTCAGTGGAGAGGCTCCATCACTGCAGAGCACAAAAAGGGTGCAGAGTAGCAGAGGATATGCTGTCCAGTCTCACTACTTCTAAAATGACTTTATAAATCAAAGCTTGGCCACATTTTTTTTTCTGTCTCATGCTAAACAAGGGTGCACCTGCGTAGCTGTTCTTGCCTGTAGCTCTCTCTCAGGGGCACATTATGAGAGCAGCACAGTGAAATGGCTGTGACATTAACATTGTGAGGGCTGGTCATTCTAAGGACTTCTTGCATCAGAAGCTGCACTCATTAGTGACCCAGAAATGTACAGCAACCAGAAATGCTTCCTTTAGCACCATTTTTTCTGCCTCCCACTGTGAAGCAGTAAATATCTATCATAAATGTCTATCACAACCATCTCATGGTCCCACAATAAATTTACATCCTTTTGACACTGAAAATTATCTCATGTTATGGGAGCAGTTATTCTCTGCTACAGACAGCACAAATACTGCATTAAAAATTTGCTACTTTTTTGTTTCTCCACAAAACAGTCAAAAGGAAAGGCCAAATATTTACCCTTTAAAGAGACTTATTAGGCAATAACTTTTACATTTTCAAAACCAACCTTCTGTCTTTCAAAACCTACCAAAATCCAATTCTCCTTCAGATGCTACTGCTACATACAAACACATATAGTTATTTCAAGAAAATATGCCCAAATGTTTGATTTCAGAACAAACTTTGGTCTCTAACAATAATTCCTGTTCAGCAAGTATAACTGGAAAATAAAGCTATGACAACTGACTGGCTTTTGTATCACATCGTAACATGCAAGAAAGGTATTTTGTAACATTCACTTTCAACAGCATTTTCACCAGTACTACAGCGACAAAAATCTTTCTTCTCTTTATATAGGCAAAAGCTGTTGGTAGAAACTAACATAGCAGTACTACTTTTAAAATAACCTAACCATCCTGCTTTTTGCGTCTTGTGTGAAGTTATATTCTCTGCTAAAGCCCACGTGTATTGGCGTTTTCTCACAGAAGTCATACCAAACCTCATTTGTAAAGCACTGAAACAGAGGAAAAAGAAAAAAAAAACAACCCTCCCAGATAAACAGTAACATACATAAGAATCAAACGCTTCGTAAGGACTCATTTTTGTTCATTCAAGAACAGTTTTTCCACTTGATGGAAGATAAGCATTATACAATTTACGAGGATTTCTGTGTATTAACAGAAAGTTAAGCAGATGGTCTAAAAGCAAAAACTTGAACCCTTTTAAACAGTCTTGTGACTATTAACTCCCTAACGTAGCCCTGCCCCCAAATGAAAGGAATTAATTTTCCATGTTGAAGTCTAACTACATTCTTCTAAAACCAAACTATTGCATAAGATTCCCATTCTCTCTGAAAAGCTTGAGCACTTCCACATAGCTAGATCTGAAACTCAGATTTGAATTATCACTAAGACCAGAGTTAAGACCAAATTTTATCAGCATCTGAACTTCACTTCCTTAGGTTTCAATACCTTTGCAAATATACATTGATAACATCCACAGATTTATCATTTTAAAGATTGCAGGCATATATTGAGACCTTAGAAATCCAGCCATAAGTCTCAGAATATTATTAAAGGCTGTATTATAGTGATGAAAAGCTTCCAATAAATCAAAAATATGTGCGTCTGCGACCGGAATTCAAACCTTCACTCAAAGATACTCCGTGAAACACTTCTGCATTATATAATTTGCCCTGATTACACTCACTGTGTGCTTGTTGCACGAGGCAATGCTAAGTCTATTCAATATTCATTTTCACATAGTAAGAGATTCTTATACTTTTTAAATTACTATTTTTATATTAAACTTGTTATGATTCCCTGAGAATTCTACAGCAGTACTGTCATAGCCATCACAAAGTTATTATTAAGCTGTGATTTTGAAAATTTACTTCATTGTCACTAATAAATCTCACTGCTAAGTGGTAGCCTGGCTCTTCTGACTTACTAGTCCACAATAAATCACACAGGTTAGTGTTTAATAATTGTTTTGCTCTAGAAGTAGGAACGGTTGATACTTTCCTAAATCGGAGACTTTCTACTTAGGAAACAAAGTACGTCCATAGTGAGACATCCCAAATGACAGCTACACAAGCAAACATATGGCAAAATAACATCAAATGGCCACTCAGAAATCTGTGATGTTCCTCTCTCATAAGAATTTAAGTATCTCTCCTATTTAAGGAATTTCCTGTGCAGCATACTAACCAAACGCACCCTCTCTGGCCTCAGTGAAATACCATGATTCATTCAGTACGTTGAAGAGACACTGCTTATTTTTTTCCTTTGCAGTGGGTATCAAGTATCTGTAGTGACAACTAGGGAGTGAATAAACTGAAAAGAAGCAATAGTAGGCATCTCATGTTATCAAACAACCGAAAATCAGAAAAATATGTAAAATTTGTTCTGTAATCAAACCTTTGGAAAAACAAAACATTAGAAACATACTCAAAGCTGTCTGACATTTATCCTGATATAAATTAAGTTGAAGCGTAACTTACTGGTAAAGTTCCTGGTAAAGAAGCATCAAAGAAAGACACCAAAGAGTTAGGAGGTGCTGCAAACTGGACTTGGGAACCAGAGAAAAGTTTCGAGTTGGAACTGATCTGTGCATGAATTTCCAGACCCACAACTGGTACCCACGGAGCAAGACTGAAAAGTAAAGAGAAGGGAAATACAATTTAAATCTAGATGTCATTAAACCTCACAAACATCTAAAAGTACAAGTATTAAGAACTTTTTATTTATTATTTTACAAAAATGAAATTGCAGTTGTAAAATATGTTGTAAATACATCTGCAATGCAACAGCAAAAGTTGTAGTGCAATAGTGGCGAACTAATTGACAATATATATGGAGGGGACCGTATTGCAAAACATCTTAATTTTATACAGAAAAGAACACTGTTAAAAAGAAATGTAATGTTCTAAATTAATTTTAACTTTTCCTTACATGATAAATCTTAGAGAAATTAATGAGGCAAACTTGCATGCTGGATGAACTCTAATTTGGCACCTCATGAAAATCACAAAATCATCATAAATATCTATTACTTCTCAGGTAGCTTGATAAATCTCTGACAGACAGGTGGCATAATAAATTCTGTATTCTCGGTCAGCTAGACACTTGCATGCTGAGAAAGGTGGCTCTCCAGAGCAGTGTTAGTAGCATATTAGCATAAACATTGGTAGTCTAGTAATAGAGAAATCATAATTCCAACTAGAGAGCTACTGCTCTCCGAACATACTCCACAGAAGAAAGCTTCTCCATATCATCTAAAAAGTAATTGCAATTCTCACATCCATAACCTTTATATGGGCAAGAGAAAAAGGTCACCTCTACCGTATAAATTGCTTGACAGTTTCTGTAAGTAATTATCTGGCCTTGTACAAATGAAGTGGCACAAATAATATTTCAGTGATGAAATCACATTTCTGTGGCAGAACACTTCAGCAGTATAAGTACCAAGGTAGCTATAGGAGATAAGCAAGCCACTGAAAAACATCAAACAAATATATCAAGCACAGCGTTCCTGCCAACGGTGAACATAATACATCGCCAAGATCTTAGTTCTCTGTCTGCCCTCCAACAGCTGAGAACATCCCTACAAACACCAAACTTGTGATGACACAGACGCATGTTACCATAAAGGATTACAGTTCTGATGTGTAAAGGAGGGAATACGTTTTCTTTTACTGAAACACAGTATTTTCTTTGGCATTTTCAACTATTCATTAAAAATACCTCAAGTTTTAGGAACAAAGTCTTTTTTTATTATTATTTTGGAGGCAAATTTATTTCAGTGTTTCCTGCGATCTCTAGAAATGTATCCCTACCGTACCATGGCATTAAAAAATGCACTAGGCTCTGCTTAATTGGTGTGTTGGCTTACACTCGAACAGTTATGTGCAACCATGAGTTCTCCAGTTCCGATAGCAAGGCCGATGAGAAATTTGGAGTTTATTGTCATGTCTGTGCCAGGTTTTCATTTTTCTGCGCCTCTAAAGAGCCAGTAGCAGTGCTGCTCCTGCCGGTCTCTGCATAAATTCGCCTGGTGATCAGCTGTGCGGGGAGGAACCCGAATCCCACCAGAGAATGTGAAAGCTCGTATAGCCCGTAACTTTCAGCTTCGGCGGGACTAAAACACTGTCGAAGTTTCACAGAACCACCTTTCAAAAAACACTTGTGCAGCCCTGGCTGCTCACGCTGGGCACACGGGCCCGCTGCCGCCGGCATGCCCGCACCGTGCCCGGCTGCCGCCGCCGCCGCCACCATGGTGCCCTGCGCACTGCCGGGACTCTCCCGCAGCGCCCCTTGGGAAGTGTAGTCCCGCTGGGCGGGGCGCAGACTACAGCTCCCGGCAGCCCGCTCGCCTCGGCCCTGAGTGACGCCTGAGCCGGGCCGGCACGGGCGTTGGCGGCGTAGGCGCTGGAGTAACAGAGTCAGAGTGTTCAGAGTTGGAAGACACCTCGAAAAATCTTCTAGTCCAACCCCCCTGCCAGAGCAGGATCACCTAGATGAGGTCACACAGGAACGCGTCCGGGCGGGTTTTGAATGTCTGCAGAGAAGGAGACTCCACAACTTCCCTGGTCAGCCTGTGCCAGGGCTCCGTCACCCTCACCGTGAAAAACATCTTCCTTACATTGATGCAAAACCTCCTATGCTCCAGTTTGCACCCATCGCCCCTTGTCGTAACATCAGACATCACTGAGAAGAGCCTGGCTCGGTTCTCCTTACACTTGACCTTTACATACTTACAAACAATGAGGTCACTCCTCTGTCTGCAAGCTAAAGAGACCCAGCTCCGTCAACCTTTCCTCGTAAGGGAGATGTTCCATTTCCATAATCATCTGCACTAGACTTGTACAAGCTGTTCCCTGACCTTCTTGAACTGAAGGGCCCAGAACTGGACACAATATTTCATATGCACATATCTCCTGCTTTTGTTAAGGGCTGGATAAATACCGAGGTTGTGAATGTGCGGCTTTTGTCTCTCTCCTTTGCTGTGGAAAGGCCTCCCCAGTGTCTGTGGCTTAGTTCTCAGGAGNGGCCCGCGGCCGCCGGCATGCCCGCCCCGTCCCCGCCCCCCGCCGCAGCCACACGTGTCCGGGGGACACCTCTGCTGCCGAGATCGAGCTCAGGGTGCCTCACCCGGCTCTTGGCCTGAAGCGGCCCCGCCGCCCCCCCGAGCTCAGCTCCACACCGCCGCTCTCAGGCCCCAAGGAGGCCCGGACCCGGGGAGCTCCGCCTCCGCCGGCCCCTTTCCCCACGCCATTCCTGCCCCGTACCCGCTCTCCTGGGCCTGCACCGTCCCGCCTCTCGCCTGACAGGCTGCGGCCCGCCGCCCGCGGGGGACGGGGACCAGGCCGGGACCGCCGGGGCCGCGCTGCCACGCCCGGCGCCAGACCCCGCCGTACCCGCGCGCTGCCGCCGCCGCCGCCACCATGGTGCCCTGCGCACTGCCGGGACTCTCCCGCAGCGCCCCTTGGGAAGTGTAGTCCCGCTGGGCGGGGCGCAGACTACAGCTCCCGGCAGCCCGCTCGCCTCGGCCCTGAGTGACGCCTGAGCCGGGCCGGCACGGGCGTTGGCGGCGTAGGCGCTGGAGTAACAGAGTCAGAGTGTTCAGAGTTGGAAGACACCTCGAAAAATCTTCTAGTCCAACCCCCCTGCCAGAGCAGGATCACCTAGATGAGGTCACACAGGAACGCGTCCGGGCGGGTTTTGAATGTCTGCAGAGAAGGAGACTCCACAACTTCCCTGGTCAGCCTGTGCCAGGGCTCCGTCACCCTCACCGTGAAAAACATCTTCCTTACATTGATGCAAAACCTCCTATGCTCCAGTTTGCACCCATCGCCCCTTGTCGTAACATCAGACATCACTGAGAAGAGCCTGGCTCGGTTCTCCTTACACTTGACCTTTACATACTTACAAACAATGAGGTCACTCCTCTGTCTGCAAGCTAAAGAGACCCAGCTCCGTCAACCTTTCCTCGTAAGGGAGATGTTCCATTTCCATAATCATCTGCACTAGACTTGTACAAGCTGTTCCCTGACCTTCTTGAACTGAAGGGCCCAGAACTGGACACAATATTTCATATGCACATATCTCCTGCTTTTGTTAAGGGCTGGATAAATACCGAGGTTGTGAATGTGCGGCTTTTGTCTCTCTCCTTTGCTGTGGAAAGGCCTCCCCAGTGTCTGTGGCTTAGTTCTCAGGAGGCCTTGATGCCTGGGTCTACAGGTCCTCTGCCTATCCTGAGAAAATAATGCTGCTCCTTGAAATGCTGGAGCAAGAGACTGATTCCATCTGCATCTTTCTTTAAGTTATTGCTTAAAATGTCTTAGGCTCAGGTTCCCAAAGGAGCTGTGTGTGGTTTTCCTTTGGGTTCACACTGTTCGAGAGCTAGCTTCTATTTTGTAGATGGCATTTTGTAGATCTTGGACATCAGATGATACAGTACCATGCTGTTGAAATCTTGGGTCTTAACTTGGTGTATGTAGAGCATAGTCTTTGCAGGGCCTGGGGTTGTTATTGCTGTACAGTTACATGGTAAAAAAATACTCTGTCCAAGGCATATGCAAATATCTTAAATGCTGTTTATGCAGCTACATTGCACAGACAATAGAATTAACAAAGTTCTGTCCTAAGCCACAGGCCTGTGGAGCTTAAACGAGAATGTACGTTAGCTGTTGCTTATGTCATCTTTGCTCTATGACAACTGTTGCTAATAGAAGCTAATCAGTCACAAACATGAGTAAGTCTGATTTCTTACAGCAAAGGACAGTTGTGCACATAGGCACTTGATGGTATCTTGCAACCTTTATATCCTCTTGTCTTCCCAAGCTCAAATTTGAGATGCTGAGCAGTTCAGAATCATGTGGAAGATAATTTATCCAACCAATAAAATGTTTTATAATGGTTGTTCCATAGCACTAATTTTCTAATTTTAAATGAATTAAATTAATGGGAGATTCTTTATAAAAAGAACCAGTTGCGAGATATCTTCTGAATACACTGATCTACAGTTACTTGTACAATATAGCTTAGTTTAATTAGCTTGGTGCATCCCTTTTCCTGGGAAATATCCCTCCCTTTTGCACCAAAGTGTGACAAAGACAAAATTCCTTTCCAGGAAAGAATTGTCCATAGGCCATTTCAGACATGTTGTGGAGAATGAAAAAACATTTGAGTGACCCTTTTCCTTCTCTCCTGTTGTGAATCTCTTTACACATGAGAGAACCTAGTGTAAAGTCTGTATTGCAGCCTTTAAGCCAATGAAATGTTTTTTATAATTTTTGTATGAGTGAAACTTCATTGTCTTTTGGAGTTAGCAATGTATTGTGATGAAGAATGCATCTCAGGCTGAAGTGTTACTACGTGATTGTAATTTCTGCAGCAAATGTATTCCTTTAACAATTGTCCTCCAGGAACTCTGGATTTAATTATTATTTGATACTTTGTAGGGATTGACAGATCATTTCCACCCTGCTATGAGGATAGCTTCTGAATATAGCCCTAAAATGTTTTTACTGGTGTAAAACTAGTAAGTTCCAGATTATTTTACTTTCTTTTAAGCCTGTTATCCTGTTGTAATAGATTTAATAAATAATCACTAAGAAGTTAAAACCTTATGAATATTAAAATCGTGTTACTTAAAGCCTTTCTCTGCCTTGATTGCACAGACCTCTACCCCTTGCACAAGTTATTTAAAAGGGTGTAGACAACACAGAAGGGTTGAAATCCACCTTCTGCATCCCAAACAATTCCCCTGGAACTTTTAGCTGTATAGGTGTTGTCCTGTGTAGAGAAGATTGGAAAGTGCCTGTGATCTGAATTGTCTCAATACTATTTTAATTCCTTTCCCAGAAAAAAATCCTGTTAGAAAAAACTTCTTTCTTTGCAGCCTTATGCAAGTGACCAAGTAGGTAAGCTCACACATCCATGTACAGGAAGGTGATCAGTTACAGACAAGGAGGGAATAATTGCCTTTCCCAGCTGCTTACTTTGAGATAGGAAAGGCTACATACTTGTTCCTTATATACCCTGTGCAGCAGCCTCTCCTTTGCAGTGTGTTCATAGATCATCCTGTGGCTTGGAATAGGAAAATACCTCCAGTACTGCTTAAAGATTTGGACAATGATAGTTCAGTACTAACTATGTAAACTTCTGTCTTAGAGAGGGCAGTCACAGGGGACAGTTTGCTCTGAGTCTGATTTTCTTGTTACTGAAGGCATTTAACCAGTGCCTGAGAGGAGCTCTATATTTTGCTTTCTTGCAAGCTGCGTTTAGCACACATAGTTAGTTCTTTTGTGGACTGTGAGTTTTCCTTTTGGTATAGCAGGGAATGGGGTATTCAGACTGGAGTGTTTGTTAGATATTTCCCAGGCTGCCTGCCGTGTCTTATTTCAGCATGAGAAGAAATAAACAGGAACCTTTGTTAGATTTTGAAACAGAAGGTGTGGCTTTTGGAAGAGTACATCTGTAGTCTATCAAATAATCAGACATTGCCCTACAGGGAAGAGTAATGAAGAGGATGGTTAAGTTTGGAAGCAATCTACGGTAAGGGTTGTTTTCAGACTTTTAGGCCCCTAAGATCACCTGTGCACCTTGAAAGCCTTTTTTTCTTTACAGGTATAAAGGGAAAGATTCTCTTATTATTTTGCAACTTTAAACTAATAAGTGCAATGCTTTTTACCCTGGAGTATTGATTCAATTTGTCTGTCTACCAATATTGAAAGATGGCAAATACAAACAAAAATAAAAATGTACCTGATCTTGCAGATTGAAAAAGGGTGTTTTGCTTGACAGCAGGAGACAGTATTTAGGGAGCTAGTAGAGCTGCCTTGTATGATCTGCTGACCAGGTCTACGTGCATGAATGCGGTGATAGACTTAGTAATATGAAGGGCCTTATAGTTTGAGGGGTCTTGTATCAAAGTGTGTTAATATACAGAATGGCATCCATTTCTATTGACAGACAGGTAGGGCCACTTTATTTCATGAAAGTGTTATACTCATGAGTTGAAGATAAGGGCCAGACTCTGCTAGAAGAAACTACCTCAATAAATATATATGCACAAGCAATTTTTATAAACAGTAACAGAAATATAAAAGTAATACACAGATACTGGTACAAGGTGAGTTCACTGCTCTTAGAGGCTGTGGAAGAGAACCTCTTGTTGTGATTCAGCCACGAGAAACCCTCATCCTATGGCTCTTGTGTTTCCACCTAGCATGGGTTGCTCAGGAGTGCTGCAGTGAGTGAGTGACTGCACCTGTGACTTGAATCAGGTGCTGGCAATCTTGAAAACCAGCATGTTGATACCCCGTGTGTTGATACCTCGCTGCTGAGGGGGCAGGCAAATCTCCCA